>RPOG01003356.1:0-52532 GCA_008086565.1 Thalassoma bifasciatum
TTGTCTGTTGTTACTGGTTTGGTTGTTGGTGCTTCAGTTGTGGCCTTGTCTGTTGTTACTGGTTTGGTTGTTGGTGCTTCAGTTGTGGCCTTGTCTGTTGTTACTGGTTTGGTTGTTGGTGCTTCAGTTGTGGCCTTGTCTGTTGTTACTGGTTTGGTTGTTGGTGCTTCAGTTGTGGCTTTGTCTGTTGTTACTGGTTTGGTTGTTGGTGCTTCAGTTGTGGCCTTGTCTGTTGTTACTGGTTTGGTTGTTGGTGCTTCAGTTGTGGCCTTGTCTGTTGTTACTGGTTTGGTTGTTGGTGCTTCAGTTGTGGCCTTGTCTGTTGTTACTGGTTTGGTTGTTGGTGCTTCAGTTGTGGCCTTGTCTGTTGTTACTGGTTTGGTTGTTGGTGCTTCAGTTGTGGCCTTGTCTGTTGTTACTGGTTTGGTTGTTGGTGCTTCAGTTGTGGTCTTGTCTGTTGTTACTGGTTTGGTTGTTGGTGCTTCAGTTGTGGCCTTGTCTGTTGTTACTGGTTTGGTTGTTGGTGCTTCAGTTGTGGCCTTGTCTGTTGTTACTGGTTTGGTTGTTGGTGCTTCAGTTGTGGCCTTGTCTGTTGTTACTGGTTTGGTTGTTGGTGCTTCAGTTGTGGCCTTGTCTGTTGTTACTGGTTTGGTTGTTGGTGCTTTAGTTGTGGCCTTGTCTGTTGTTACTGGTANGTTCTTCAGTTGTGGCCTTGTCTGTTGTTACTGGTTTGGTTGTTGGTGCTTCAGTTGTGGCCTTGTCTGTTGTTACTGGTTTGGTTGTTGGTGCTTCAGTTGTGGCCTTGTCTGTTGTTACTGGTTTGGTTGTTGGTGCTTCAGTTGTGGCCTTGTCTGTTGTTACTGGTTTGGTTGTTGGTGCTTCAGTTGTGGCCTTGTCTGTTGTTACTGGAAGGACTTAATAGAAGATCATTTATACAGTTAAAATTTATTATATTTCGTATGTATATTATGAATTGACCTTTCTTGTTTATTTAAAACATATGTTCATACTTTGTAGAATTCGCAAAGCTTGTGAAAGGGTGAGCAAAAGAAACAACAAAACATACAGAAATGTTGCTGCTTAAATCAAATCAGAAAGATTTGATTTTATTGTATGTTTAAATAAAAAATGTTTTTTTTCTTCTTTTTCAAGGGATTATGTCAGAGGTGTGTTTAACCTAACCCTTTTGTTATGTTCCATTTTTCTTCAGTAACATCTATTATGTTGCTGGGTCAAATTGACCCCTACAGTTTGTTTGTGATATAAACATATGGGGGGTAGTTGTAAAAATTTTGAGATGGACTGTTTTTAAAAAAAAAAATGTTATTGCACTAAATTAGCCAAGCAGAGAAAGTTTCATTTTAAAAAAAAATTGTCTTCATTAATTTTCTTGATATTCTCAATTCAACCCGTGTCAATATGACCCGGGAACGTGATAGGAGGGTTATTAATTTCAAGAAATTTACAAAATACAACAAATCAAGCCACCACAGAAAAGTATAAATAGAGCATGTGGTGTAAAGGAAGAAGCGGGAAAAGGAGAACGTTGTGCAAAATGGATGAAGGAGTCTGTCAGACTGGGTCTGCAACCACTTAAAAAACAAAGAATATTAAGTAAATGTATTGTGGGTACAGTTTTAAAACTGTAAAAATAAACGTCAATCTTTTTGTTAGAAGCTCACAGCGATGTGCTCCGGCACGGGGTGCGATTTCACAACACAGTTCTTAATTATTTTTTTTTGTTCCTGTGACTTCACCTCTGTTTGATATAGTGAATTAATGACTGAATTACCAAATATACCCATGGTTTATTCTCTATATTTATGATAAACTTAATCATTTCAAAAAAATCCATCAGCCTCACTTTCCGAAACAGAAATCCAGAGCAGTAAACTACTAAACAGGTCCACCAAAACAGTCATACTTCATACTACATGTGAAAGTAGTAAGAAGTAGGTGGTTTGGAAAACAGCCTAAGAGTAAAAGGATGCTTTAAAGGTCAGCTTAACATTGAAAACAGAACAACAATAAAGGACACACTGTAAATATGATAACTAGCAATTGTTGAGCCATTAATTGTCTTCTAATTCATCCAACATGCAAGTCATAAAACCACATTTTACCAACAAACTTATCATCATCAGAGGTGGGAAGTAACTATGTACAAACACTTTGTAACTGTACCTAGGTGTATTTTTCAGGCATCTGTACTTTACTTGGATATTTATATTTGAATGACTTTTTACTTTTATTTATTTTTTTCATTTATTTAACTTTTAGTTAACCAGGAAAGTCCCATTCAGATTAAGAACCTCTTTTTGAAGGGAGTCCTGGCCAAGAGGCAGCAAAAATGTACAGTAAAACATAATTTAATATGACATACATATTAGATAAAACATTTACAGGTTAAGGAGGCTGTCTCAAGTGCTCTCAGTCTGGATTTAAAGTCATTCAGTGAGATGAGTTCTGTTATTTTCCAGTCCTGTTGCAACTGGTTCCATGTGGAAGGGGCAGAGAAGACAAAAGCCCTTTTTCTGAGCTCAGTGCGGGCAAACGGAACAGTGAGCAAGAAATGGTTGTTTGAGCGCATATCATAAGAAACAACACTTCTCTGTGTGATTAAATTACAAATGTAAGGGGGCAATAGTCCAAGGATGGCCTTGTAAATAAAAGTGTACCAGTGAGCCAACCTCCTGGTGGACAGAGAAGGCCATCCTACTTGAAAATACAGTTCACAATGATGGGTCGAGGCCCTCCAGTTTGTAATAAACCTCAGAGAAGCATGATACACAGAGTCAATCTTTCTCAAACATTGAGCAGAAGTGTTCATATTAAGCAAGTCTCCATAATCTAAAATGGATAAAAAAGTTGCAGTGACAAGGCGTTTTTTCACCACAAAAGAAAAACAAGATTCTCAATATGGGGTTTGAAAGTGAGAGCGTCATCAAGCAGGATACCAAGATATTTGTACAAGTGAACCACCTCAATTTCATTTCCCTCAAGAGTAAACACTGTGGGGGTGATTTTACTCCCTACATTTGAACACAAATATCTGTTCTTTCTACTTCTTAAGTTCTCAAACTGGCTTGTTACTTTTTTTTCTACTTTTGCGGATGGTTACATGACGTAAAAGACGTAACAACACAGAGAGGGAAAGTCAACCATGGAGAAACGGCATTGAGCGAGTGTACGGTTTCAATATACAAAGAAAAACACCAAAAGCAACATGGATGAAGAAAATGAACCAGGGAACATTGCTGGCAATGACGGAACAGATTCAATGAAGCAAGAAATTTCCATCCATGGCTTTATTTAGGGGTTCTTCGATATTATCGGCTCTAAAGTTTAGTCTTTATTATTTTGTCTGAAATTTGGCTTGCAGCAAAACTGGACCGTGTCCAGTGATTTTTCATTTTGTTCGTGTTAAGACTAGAAGCACAACAATAATAAGTAGACAATTTCCGTGGAAAACGTGAGAGGGGCTTGGGCGGCTGCCGGGCATTTCTGCAGTTCACTTGATGAGATTGAACTTTCTAATAACTTTACTTGGTCTTCTGGTGAAACAAAGGTCGAATGACACTTCAGTATGTTTTTGTCTATATGTCTGTGTGCATGTCTATATGTGTGTGTGTGTGTGTGTGTGTGTGTATGTGTGCGTGTATGTGTGTGTGAATGTGTGTGTCGGTATGTGTGCTTGTGTTTGTGTGTGTGCCTGTCTTTATGTGTGTGTGTATGTAAAATAAAGCTGGGGAAAGAAAGGGAAAATTGTAGCAAACAGTGAAACATGACACCCTTTGTAAGAAGAAGGCTGTCAATTTGACTGCTTATGGTTTAGTTGAGGTAGAAATAGGTATATTTATTTTATGTTTGAAATTTCAAGGATAAAACAATGTTAGAATAAAATATAAACTCATTTGGGAAAAGTCAGGGTCACATTGATACATAACTTTTATTTAAACAAAGTTATGACGTTGCAAATTTTGAAAGCAGGCAAAATGACTGCCTTGGTAGTTTGAGTGTTAAAGGAGATTTTGGTCAAAGCAGGGGGGATTTGAGGACTCCCCTCCCAAAAACCATAAACTCCAGTGTCATGCCTCATACATTCCTAAAAAGAGGACAAAACTAGCTACGTTTTGAAGTTCCAATGAACTGTCAAGGTGAGAGTATGGCAAGGCAGGTGTGCTGGGAAAAACAGTGTTATTTTGGAGTTTTGGAGGGTTTCCCATTCATTTTCCCATAGACTTTTTTCCAGACTTTTCCCTGAATAAGGCGGCCAAAATTTGAATAATGTATGAGGAAAGTCATAGCACACAGATTGGGAGCAAGCCACTTGTTATGATATATAATTTGTGGGGGGTTTCTCAAAGCTCTAGGAGGAGAAGCTAACCGAAAAAGTGGACGGAAGATGAAAATGGGAGAGTTAAAGGGGCTCGTGTCAAGCTCCATAGCAATGCTATACACTCTAAACCTGAATTAGTTGACTTTACTAGGAAATTGCGTGGAAACCCGTTACTTTATACCACTTTAGCTTTTACACAACCTGATACTAAAGAGGTTCAGTTGTTTAAAAACAGAACCTTCATTTTTTGCAGTAGTCATAATAAGTTCATATTAGTAGCCTTTACTCAAAATTATTTGTTCACATCAATGGCACTAGTTATTTGTACTCATCATTTGTTACAAGTCATGATTCTACACTTCAAAGAAAATCACATAGGTAACATGGGCTATCTTTGCCTTGGTAAATACAGGCTGTCTATGCTCCATGACATAGAAATGTTGTCTATGGCATAGACTGGATGTCAAAGGGAAAAATAAATAACAGTATTTTCTTCTGTAAAATTCTTGATAGTAATTCCTGTGAATATTTTATTTTAGCTTTGAGTTGAACAAAAAGATTTTACAGTTCATGTTTGATATTTGTGGCTGCCCATGGATTACAGTACATGACTGTAAATTATGGTGAAATGCAAGCAGGGGATGTCAGTCTACACCCCAGAGTATAGACAGCCACCAACACCCCAGGGCATAGACAGCTTGTTTCACCTGCATGATTCCCCCCAGCACAGCAGTGTCTTATGTCCACTGTGTGCCCTCCTCACTCATGGTTACAAGGTTTGATAAGGGACTAGCTTCAATTCAATTATATCTACTCATTTTTTCAGTGCTTTCTACACATTGTCTCTATAGCCCCTCCCCTTCTTCCAGAACTCAATATACTGAGTTAACTCTGCTGAACATGATTAGTGCAATGCACCTTTCGACTGATGAACACAAACAGCTAATTTGATTAAGTAATGACATCTTTTTACAAAACATGAGATGTAATGACTACTAAAAAGTTTAAGTTGTAACAAAATCCGGGTTTACAGTGTAGGAATTTTTACAAAAAGACTTTTAATTTAAACATGTCTACAAGATCAGTCTGAACCTTTCAAGTTCCCTTTAAAATAAATCGAAACATTCTTTTAAAATAGAATGTTGGGAAATTGGCTTAAATCATTTGAATGCTATTTTTATGAATTAAAATGTAGGTGTTAGAGGTCTGCACGGTCAGTCAGGTCCCGATAGAAAGTGACATATGAAACGTTATTTTTATACATCAGGTTTTATTGAATCTCAACAAATGTTTTGTGGTAAAATAGACCATAAATGATAATTGTGTGTATGCAAAGTTTGAACACTTATTCTTTTTTAGAATTAGGTTTTCATTGTGGAACTGCAATTTGGCCTACTACATACATGCACTGTAAAACCTAACAGTGTATCTTAATAAACGAAGTAAGTTAAAATAACTTAATTCCCTGAAAAAGTGGCAGCCACTCATTTCAATGAAGTTGGTCTAACTCAAAAATGAATAACTGTAGTAGTAACTCAGTAGAGTTAAGTACATGCATTTTTCTTTCATCGTTTAAGTATTTTTCAATCATTTGAAGCTTGTTCAAAAAACTTATTTTGTTTAAGTAGATTTCAACTCATTTTATCTGAGTTGAAAGAGCAGACCCTGCTGATCTGGGTTGGAAACCCTGATGCATCTGAGACAGACATGAGGCCTGCACCAGAAGCCATTGTTACTGTGCACCTGAACCGAGGGGAGTGTGAAAATGTAGTACTCCTCTTTACCTGTTGAAGATTACCACCCAGCCAGCATTTACATAAACTTAACTTTGTTGTGTAAATGTAACTAGCCATTAACCTTTTTGAAAAAAACAGTCCACAGGGTACAATGTGGTGTTAAAAAGAACACAACTCTTTCTGCATGGCCTCTTTACAGGAATATTATCCATTTACCCCCCCCCCCCCGCAAACACTTTCCTCTCATATGTCACATGTCACTTTAACCTCCATCACCTTGTTTCTTCAGTTTCAGTACACCTTGGACTCAAAATACTTCCTGTCTTTTACTGCATTTAATTGCTGAAACACTTTTACACTGAAGAATGTTGAGTAGAATTAAGTGCTTTGAAAATAAGTCAAACAAACCTTTTTGAACCATTTTGAATTATATCTGAATGAAAGGATTCAATGGATTTACTGAATAACTTAAGTATGTGTAACTAAAAATCTTGGTGAACTAAAGAGAAAATGCGTAAAAAGCATTGGAAAAATAGAGTAGATACAATCAAACTGAAGTTTATTCCTTACCAAACCTTGTGACCATGAGTGAGAAGGGCACACAGTGGACATGAGAGCCTGCTGTACATGATCCCACCCAAGCACAACACAGACTGTCTGTGCACTGTGGTTTAGATCTGTCCACGCACCACAGTGTACACCGATTGTCTATACAGTCGTGTGGATCAGCTGTCTGTCCTCCATGGACCAGACCAGCTGTCACCACTCTAACGGTCTCTGGATGTTGAGGTACAGGGAATAACGTTGTTTATTCCTGTGCAATTCCTGATGACTATGGATAAGCCCTTAATTTGAACCTTTGTTTGGTCTAATTGTTTTACTTTTTTTTGGCTGCCAGTTATTCACTGTCATATTACAGTACATGACAATGTACATTACAGTGATATACGAGCTATAAGTCTTAGCCATGAATGCCTTGGTGCAGACAGCCGGTGTGGACACAGCACCAGTTTATGATGCAGAGCATGGACAGCACGTCCCCCTGCACCATGCAGGATAGACAGTCAGCCTGCCTGCATCGTGGGGTGCAGACAGACAGCCAGCCTACACCATGGAGTGCAGAAACAGAGATGGTCTATGCTGCAGAGCATAGACAGCTCACCTCCTCCATGCAGGAAAGACTCAGTTGGACGGATACGGCATCCTGTACCCGTCAGTCCGTCGGAAATGACCCTTCACAAGACAGCGTACGTCATTTTTGTGTGGTAACCATGGACAGCAGGCACTTATGTCTGTTGTGTGCCCTCCTCACTCGTGGTGACAAGGTTTGGTAAGGAACAGGGCTGGGTATCGAGAATCAGTTCCTCTTGGGAATCCATAAAAATGGTTCCATCCATCCATGAAAATTCCTGTGGATATTTATCAGCTTTTCATTTGAACTGGGATGTTTTACTTTGATTTTGCTTGGCACTTGTTGCTGCTGTCATGTACTGTGTGTTGGACTACAGTATATGACTGTGAGGGGTAGCTGGCTGGTCCACTCTGTAGAGTGTATACAGCCAGCCTACACCATGGGGAATATACGGCCCGTGGCTCGTATGTGATATTGCCACATACAGCAGGCTCTCATGTCCACTGCCCCCGGAGGAGTAAGTGCCACTGTTATTGTCATTCCAATTAGAATTTCCGTAAGACCCATGTTGAACTTTCGACATCGAAACGATTTGTTAACCCATTGTCAACATGAACAACATGTTTCTCAGTGTCGTCACTCGGGGAACTAAATACATGTCCATGCAACAGCTGTCCACTAGTGTATTGATGTAAAAGGATTGAGAATATCATACCTTTAAAATAATGTAATAAAGTTACGTGGAAATGTCACCTGTGATTTAATCACCAAAAGTTGAAGTTTTGGCATAAATAGTTTGTTTCGGTGCAGGAATACTTTTCAGAGTGTAAGGTGTTCTTCAGCCAAAGCTGCAGGCTCTGACAAATGAGCAAGAGTAAGATGTGGAGGTGTTGTTTAAAAAAGTAACAAATCTTCTCGAGATGTTTTGCTTGAATGCAAAAAAACTGGACACATTGGGTGGAAAAAAGGCTCCTCCAGTTTCACACCTGAACATTGTGTGTGTTTAAATGGTCAATGAAAAAAAAAAAAAAAAACAAATCACTTACAGGAACCAAAAACTGTTCCTAACTTGATTTAACAGTTTTCAGTTGAGTGCATTTCTGTGCTGTTACATTCTTTCTTCTTTACCTCATAAAAATAATAGAGACTTGGTTTTTCTGTTGATGAGCCTGATTTTTTTAAAATGTTTTTCAACATGTTAACGTGTAAACTGTTTTAGTCACCAGGTGTAATGTGTAGATGAATAAAGACATAGACATTAAAATCTTGAAAATGTCTTTACTGACCACTAACCATTTAAATGATCTTTATATAATGGTAAAGGTTTAAGATATTAATAATAATAATAATAATAATAATAACAACAACAACAATAATAATAATAATGTCCAAAGGAACCATACCTTGAAAAGGGTCATATCATGTTAAAACATAATCTTTAACACATGTAAGTTCTGTTTTAAATGGGTCATTCAAGTATTCGACCTATGTAAATATATTTTACATTTTACAAATATAGTTTCATTGGTTAAGTACCACTTTAATACAAAGACGGTAGAACCGTCCCGACCGTCTCAGACTTTATAAACCTTTTTCTGAAAAGTTATTTTTGCACTCCACGACGTACGGTAAATTTTCATTGGATTACTGTTATTGTAATGTGGTGTTTAGTATTAGCAGTAAGACAAATATTGTCTGTAATGGCATATCGAAGAAGCACACTTTTTTCTGCCATGCAAGAACATGATGATTCAATTCTTTAAGTGAAAGTCAAGAAATAAATTGCCAATGATTTTTGTATTATTTTGTGTTTTTACAACTTCAGTGGTTTAAGGCAATCGGTTTCCTCATTTGGTTTGAGTTGCCATAAGTTGAATTAAAAAATTAATGTAATTTCAACTTTTATTTAGAATATGTTCAGTCACATACTTTCAGTAAGCTCTTAAAAATGCTTCTTATGAGGAAAAATTTATAGAACATTTATATTATATTATATAATTTATAGAACATTTGTAGAACAATAAATGAAACAGGTTTAGTGAACTTAGTTGAAATTAAACAATGAAATTAATTCACGTGTTACCATATCACTGTAAAAAGGGAATTTCTGATCAGCTGCAGTAATATTATTTTTTTAATAAATTATACTTCTTTTTCTAAGTTAAGGTTGCCAGTGTTTTTTTTTTCTTTTTGGTAAACTGTCAAATTAAAAACCTGCATTACTGACCTGATGTAATATTTTGATTTATTTCATCTTAACATAATGAATTCTGATGTTTCACTTACTTTAATTCACTGTAAAACCTGATAAGTAAGTTCAACTCAAATGATTTGAGGAAACCGGTTGCCTTGAATCATTTAAGTTTAATATCTTACACTGTATAAGTTCAGAAAACTAATTCATTTGAGCTCAAGTTACTTAAATGTGCCATGAAAAAAGGGAAAAGTTGGACCAACTTAACTTAATTGTTTCAGTTGGTCACACTTAAATGAATAAAGTTCTTTTAAATAAAGTTAGTAAGTTAAATTAACACACTTGATTAAGTCAAATATACTCAATTATTTAACTGTTTTCAAATCAATGTTTTGCATTAATCGAACTTAAAGTTTTCAGTTGTTTCAACTTGATAACAGTTTTCAAAGACCAAACGGTTTAGTTCCAAATACCAAAACAGTGGCACTCACTCCTCCCTCTTATCATCTATAATCTCGAGTACTGTGTCAGGTGGGGACTTGCACGTCCACAGACACAAACTACACGCAGGGGCTCTGGTTCCTGAAAATATAACAGGAGTTATCTAAAGTTTGTCATCAAACTTTTACTCAAAAGTACGAATGTTATAGGGTAGAATGTTGGGTTAGAAAAGAGCAATATTTTATTTTTGGATTATGCACATTATCAAGTTGAAACAACTGAAGTTGTTAGATTAATATAAAATGTTGATTTGAAGGAAGTTGAATCATTAAGTTCATTTGACTTAATCAAGTGTGTTAATTTAACTTACTCACATGATTTAAAAGAACTTAATTCATTTAAGTGTTACCTATTGAAACAATCTGATTAAGTTGGTCCAACTGTTTCCTTTATAATGGCCCATTTAAGTAACTTGAGCTCAAATGAATTAGTTTTCTGAAGTTACACAGTGTAAGTTAATGAACTTAAATGATTCAAGGCAACCGGTTTCCTCA
The DNA here is from genome assembly GCA_008086565.1 of Thalassoma bifasciatum. Lineage (NCBI taxonomy): Eukaryota > Metazoa > Chordata > Actinopteri > Labriformes > Labridae > Thalassoma > Thalassoma bifasciatum. Next base: position 10,397 of record RPOG01003356.1, read on the forward strand.
AATCATTTGAGTTGAACTTACTCATCAGGTTTTACAGTGTGGGTGTTGTAAATGCTATGTGTATGGTTGTATGTTTCACTGACCTCAAAGAAATACATTAAAATTAATAAATAAAAATTGAATATTACAGTGGGAGGAGAGAGATGCTGTTTTTTAGCTGGAAATAAAGTCACTACTTTGAGTTTGTGTTAGCAAAGATGACAACATCAAGGTTTGTTGTACACTCTGTGCTGGTAGTTTGCTTAAGCTTTTTCATGGAAACATTAAAGAAGCTTTGACACTTTTCTATTTACCTTCAAGTTATTAATGGTGTGAATGACACATGCATAAAACCTGCTGCTCTTCAAAATGAATACTCTGATAATTTGTAGATTTAGACAGTGAATAAATTTACATCATTTCTTATCAAAACACGCCCAGTCCACGGAAGTTAATCTCTTTGTTGAGATGATGTGGCTGGATCAGGACTGTAAAATACAGAGGGAGGGAGGATGGGTTACTGATAGATGATCCACATTAACTTTAAACTGGAGAGAGAGATGCACATTGCATGAAACATACATGCAAGAGAAGTTGTTTGACTTTCACCTGGGGAAAAGTTGGGTCCTGTCTGTCAGTGCTAATTTCTTTGTTTTATGAGCTCAACCTCGGTTCAGCTCATAAAACCAACCCTGCATTGGTGAGCAGAGCACCATAACGCAGGCTACCTGCAACAAGGCACGTGCAGACTGGCAGGGGCGTGTCCACACGTTTAAGACTTGGATGCCCTGGCTAGGGCACGAGGGATTGTATCAGCCCACTATCCAATATTGTTTATTTTTGCGTAGTCACACACTGTAAAATGAAATAGTAAATCTTAATTAAAACAAAAAAGTTACCTTAACTTATTTTAGCTCACTCTGTTGAGTCTACTCACTTAAATTTAGTAAACTTTAGTAAAAACTTTCTTCTGTTGACTTTACTTCAAAATTTTCGGAAACCGATTGCCTCAAAATTTTCAAGTAAAGTTGACCACAAACTTGAAGTTGTTAAAGCTGAAAAGAACTAAGTTCTGACAACTCATGTCACGGCAGTAACCTATCAAATAAGTTTATAACCAAACCCTGTAACTGTGAGTGAGGGGGGTACACAGCTGACATGAGACCCTGCTGTACATGGGTGATTCACACACGAGCTGCCTGTGCACCAAGGCACCGACTGACTGACTGTCGATGCTCTGTGGCATTGACTGGCTGAGTACATGATTGGCAGCTTGAGTGGGCAAATGAAAATGCCCGTTTGAATTAGAGGCTAATGCCCAGCATTCACAGGAATTTTCATCAATAAATTTACAGGTGAAAATGTAATCTATTGATGTCCTTGACATCCAGTCTATGCTGTTGACAGCTGGACTAAGCCATGGCCATAGACAGTCAGTCTATACCAGGGCAAAGACAGCCTGTGTCACCTATGTGATATATCCATGTACAGCAGGGTCTTATATCCACTCCCTGCCCTCCTCACTCATGGTCAACCTGAGGAATGATTTTGCATAAGTTACTCTGATATATTTTATTTAAGTTCATTTGAGTACTGCAAACCCACAAAAATAAGTTAATCAAATCTACTTTATCTGAGTTAACATAAATTACTTTTTTTAAGGCAACAACTTTGCATATTTTTTTAAAGTAAAGTCAACTCATTATAGTTTACAGTGTGTTACAAATACAGGATCAACAGGCTAAAGCTCTAGGGGGAAAAAAGAAAGAAAAAACCCCCGAAAACAAATAAAAAACAAACAAACAAAAAAAAGAAAACTGATAAAGAACAAACTAGAGGAAACCAAATGGTTAAAAAATAGTGTCAAGTTGAAATTGAACAAAACACTACTGTAGTGCACCAAAAATAGCATGGTTTTATCTTCTTTGAGTTTATTTTGAAATTGAAAAAGTCTAAAATTAATATTTTTATATCTGCATGTTCCTTTATAACAAAGCAAGAAGACTCATGTTATTGTTTATTATGACTATTGCACAATTTTGCCAAATTTTGCAGCTTTCTGAGGAACTGAGGTGTTGTCAGGGGCTGCAGAATGTAACTAATAAAGTTACTCATAATCTAAGTCAGCACTACATTTTTAAAATCAAGTCATCTGCAATTGATGACTTTTTCATGGAGTAATTAGTAATCAGTTATCTGATTACTTTTCCATCGTAACCCACCGTTGTGACCGTGAACAACCAACCTTATACACGATACTTAATACCTAAAATTTCTTGGTTGTCAAAAAGTAAGAAAAAAATTAACGCGTATGAAGTATGTTGTTATATAAATCCGGACAATCAGGAGTGCCATCCACAAGGGAAGTTTATTGGCTCTTTAGTAGAACCCTTTTATTCGAAACAAGAGAACTCTATTAGGATATCATGAGCTGGGATCTTGAGGATACATTGGAGATGAAATGTATCAAATGATGACCTTTTGGGGCTCCCATAGATAACTGATCTTGAGTTACTATTGGCCATCAGAACAGATCTGAGCCATACACGTGAGCATAAAACAGAGAACATGTTTAGACGACAATATTATTGATTTTTCAATCAAATGAAATCTATCATATATTTATATCGTATATTTTACATTTTTGTGCTGTTTGCTTTAACTTTGTGGTCTGGTTCCAGCCAGGAAACTGTTGTAAGAGAGATTTTAATGTCAAGGAAGTTTATCTGGTTAATTAAGATGAAAATAAATAGATTTATTTATTTAGAATTTATAATTAAAGTGTTAACAAAATACCTTTAAAGTGAGCACCCTGCTTAGGTAAATGCCTCTGTGTTTATATTCTTATTTGAAATATAATGACGTAATCATAAAGTCGTCTGTGTTATCCTTCAGCATACTGACTAGATTAATCAAACAACAATAAATCACATGAAGGGAAAATCATTTATGGTTGTGAATCTTACCGTGAGCAGGAAACGTCCAGATCAGTGTTAAAAACATGATCGCCAAAGTTGAAGAAAGTGCCATAGCTGGTTTTAAGCCAGCAGGCCGAATATTCCAGGTGTGTGTCCGAGACCAAAAGATCTAAATCTTTTTAAACATCCAACTTTTTAGACTACTTTCTGCAAGTTATTGAGCGTAGCGTCTACTCGAGACGGTCGAGAGAGTCTCTTTTTGTTATTAGTATAAGAAATAAAGGGGGAGTATTTTGAGATAATCTACATGTGTGGAACCTGATACAAGACGGTTGAGTTTTTATTTAGTGGTTCATTTACCCGTCGTGGGTACTTTAGTTTGACTCAGTGCGCTGAACTGCTTAAGGTACAACACCCAAAGGATGGCAGGGGGTGAAAAACCTCTGTACAAAGCAAAAGAAAGCTCAAGGCCCTGACTTCTGCAGACCTCCACCATCAGCCACACTGTAAACTCTAATAAGTTGACTTTACTTAAAAAAAATACACAAACTTGCTGCCTTACAAAAAGTAATTTACGTTAAATCAGATAAAGTAGATCTGATTAACTTATTTTTGTGAGTTTGCAGTACTCAAATGGATTTAAATAAATTCTATCAGAGTAACTTATGAAAAATCATTCCTCAGGTTGACCATGAGTGAGGAGAGCAGGGAGTGGATATGAGACCCTGCTGTACATGGATATATCACATAGGTGACACAGGCTGGCTTTGCCCTGGTATAGACTGACTGTCTACGCTCCACGGCTTAATCCAGCTGTCTACAGCATAGACTGGATGTCAAGAACATCAATAAATTTCATTTTCTTCTGTAAAATTATGGGTGAAAAATTATGGTTACTGTGAATGCTGGGCATTAACCTCAAATTCAAACAGGCATTTTCATTTGCCCACTCAAGCTGCCAATCATGTACTCAGGCAGTCAATGCCACAGAGCATCTACAGCCAGTCAGTCAGTGTCTTGGTGCACAGACAGTCTGTCTACACCACTGAGCACAGGCAGCTCGTGTGTGAATCACCCATGTACAGCAGGGTCTCATGTCAGCTGTGTACCCTCCTCACTCACTGTTACAGGGTTTGGTTATCAACTTTTGATAGGTTACTGCCGTGACATGAGTTGTCAGAACTTAGTTCTTTTCAGCTTTAACAACTTCAAGTTTGTGGTCAACTTTACTTGGAAATTTTGAGGCAATCGGTTTCCTAAATTTTTCAAGTAAAGTCAACACAAGAAAGTTGTCTTTACTAAGTTTAAGTGAGCTAAAATAAGTTAAGGTAACTTTTTTTTTTTTAAGTAAGATTTACTATTACATTTTACAGTGCACCTTTTTGCCTCCACAATCAGGCCCTGACCTCTGCAGACCTCCACCATCAGGCCCTGACCTCTACAGACCTCCACCATCAGGCCCTGACCTCTGCAGACCTTCACCATCAGGCCCTGACCTCTACAGACCTTCACCATCAGGCCCTGACCTCTACAGACCTTCACCATCAGGCCCTGACCTCTGCAAAAAGTTTCAACATAAAGTTGAGTTGCATTATTGCTTTCAGGCTTGGCTCAGTTATTTAAAGTTCTTTGGGATATTTTAAAAATGTNCAAAGTTGAAGAAAGTGCCATAGCTGGTTTTAAGCCAGCAGGCCGAATATTCCAGGTGTGTGTCCGAGACCAAAAGATCTAAATCTTTTTAAACATCCAAGAAAAATCTGATGAAAGACGTTCAATAACTCGCATCGCAGATGAGCTCTGCCAGCTCTCTCAGAGAAAAACAATAATCATATTCTTTATTTCCCCCTCATAAAACTCTATTAGATGTACACACCTTGGACTATGTTCTGCCAACTCAAAAATAAATCACCAAGTAAATGGGCAGCACCCATGAAATCAAACTGAGTCACTGCTGAACTGCTTAAGGTACAACACCCAAAGGATGGCAGGGGGTGAAAAACCTCTGTACAAAGCAAAAGAAAGCTCAAGGCCCTGACTTCTGCAGACCTCCACCATCAGCCACACTGTAAACTCTAATAAGTTGACTTTACTTAAAAAAAATACACAAACTTGCTGCCTTACAAAAAGTAATTTACGTTAACTCAGATAAAGTAGATCTGATTAACTTATTTTTGTGAGTTTGCAGTACTCAAATGAACTTAAATAAATTCTATCAGAGCAACTTATGAAAAATCATTCCTCAGGTTGACCATGAGTGAGGAGGGCAGGGAGTGGATATAAGACCCTGCTGTACATGGGTATATCACATAGGTGACACAGGCTGTCTTTGCCCTGGTATAGACTGACTGTCTACGCTCCCCGGCTTAATCCAGCTGTCTACAGCATAGACTGGATGTCAAGAACATCAATAAATTTCATTTTCTTCTGTAAAATTATGGGTGAAAAATTATGGTTACTGTGAATGCTGGGCATTAGCCTCGAATTCAAACAGGCATTTTCATTTGCCCACTCAAGCTGCCAATCATGTACTCAGGCAGTCAATGCCACAGAGCATCTACAGCCAGTCAGTCAGTGCCTTGGTGCACAGACAGTCTGTCTACACCACTGAGCACAGGCAGCTCGTGTGTGATTCACCCATGTACAGCAGGGTCTCATGTCAGCTGTGTGCCCTCCTCACTCACTGTTACAGGGTTTGGTTATCAACTTTTGATAGGTTACTGCCGTGACATGAGTTGTCGGAACTTAGTTCTTTTCAGCTTTAACAACTTCAAGTTTGTGGTCAACTTTACTTGGAAATTTTGAGGCAATCGGTTTCCTAAAATTTTCAACTAAAGTCAACACAAGAAAGTTGTCTTTACTAAGTTTAAGTGAGCTAAAATAAGTTAAGGTAACTTTTTTTTTTTAAAGTAAGATTTACTATTACATTTTACAGTGCACCTTTTTGCCTCCACAATCAGGCCCTGACCTCTACAGACCTCCACCATCAGGCCCTGACCTCTACAGACCTCCACCATCAGGCCCTGACCTCTACAGACCTTCACCATCAGGCCCTGACCTCTGCAAAAAGTTTCAACATAAAGTTGAGTTGCATTATTGCTTTCAGGCTTGGCTCAGTTATTTAAAGTTCTTTGGGATATTTTAAAAATGTTTTCTTAAAAAAAAGGGCCAGTGAGTTTGTGTGACTGCCTGGGCTCTCTGCAGATACACCATATGTTTATTTTGGCAAGGCAGACTGGATTACGGGCAGGAAAGTTGTTTCCAAAATGCCAGCTAATGCTTTGGTTAGTGTATTTCAGAACAAAATATTGGGTGAATTTTGCACAGGTTAGGTAAGTTATAAGACCTTTTTTGCCAAAAAGAGACGCAGGGTTGTTTCAGTATGAGCTGTATCTGTTTATCTGAGGATACAAACTCCTGGACTCTTCAATACCCATCCTTAACCGTCTATCCTGCTATTCAGGGTTGTGGGTATATGGAGCCTATCCCAGCTGCCATTGGGCGAGAGGCGGGGTACGACCTGGATTGGTCCCCAGTCAATCGCAGAGCTAACACAGAAACAACCATTCACACACACACTCACACCTACGGGCAATTTAGAATAATCAATTCACCTAATGTGGGCATGTTTTTGGTCTGTGGGAGGAAGCTGGAGTACCTGGAGAGAACCCACGCATGCACGGGGAGAACGTGCAAACTCCACACAGAAAGGCCAACCATGCCCGAACGGGGAATCGAACCGGCAACCTTCTTGCTGTGAGGCTGGAGCACTGCACCACCGTGCAGCCCTGCTCCTCAATACATGTGAGGGAATCTTTATCTGTATTCTATGGGGCGCAGATTGTAAAGTTGCGCATACCAAAAAAATAGCAACTTCTCACAACATGTTGTTTTAAAAAACCTTTGTTATTTTCTTTATCACAGAAATATTCATTGAATGTGTGATACTACTTTTATCATAGAAATACAATGTCATTACTACAATCTAAATAATTAATCTATATCCAATTGCAACATTTTGATATAGATCAACTATTTCTGCTTTAAATTTAATGTTTAGATTTAGATTAAATATTTAGATTTAGATTTAATATTTAAATCTAAATCAAACATTTAGATTTAAATGTAAGAATTAACACTGACATATGATTACGGTAAAAGTAAACATCACAAATTTCAGAAGTATTGCTATAAGTCTAGTCAAGAGTAATGTCAAAAAACTCACATTTGTTTTTTAACGTAGTTTGTTGCTAAATGTTGCAAAAAGTTGCTGTTTGCTTTGGCACGTGCAACTTTACAGTTGGCACCCGATAGTTAACTAGAAATAATAAAAAGTAACAATAACGGCAATAAAGGAACAATAAAAGAATGAAACAATAAATCAAACAATAAAGCAGTAAAAGCGTCAATATCAAACACTTAGTTAGAAGCCAGGCAGGATCCTCCAAGGGGGTATTTCAAAACGGAGAGTGAGTTTGGCGAAGCTGCCTGATGTGCGAAGGCAAATTATTCCATAGTTTTGGGGCAAGCAAGAAAAGCATGATCACCCCTCAGCAACATGTTTGTCTTTGGAACAGCCAAATGAATTTGATCTGCTGATCCAAGAGAGGGAAGTGTAGGACTTAAGGAGGTCAGACAGAAACTGTGGGGCAAGGACATGAGGACATTTAAAAGCAACTATAATCATTTTAGACTCCATCTGAAAAGGGACCAGTAACCAATAAATTGAAGCTAAAATAAGAGTAATGTGCTTTTGTTTCTCAGCACCAGTTAAAAACTAAACAGCAGCAGCAGCAGCATTATTATTTTGGACAAGTTGAAGACGTGACAGAGATTTTTGATTAACAGGATTTTGACTCCCCTAACACTCAGGGTGATTATAAACTCAACGGACAGGTGATGTATCAACAACCACAGAAGTGGTTTGGATTCTAGGCTGAAAGCAGGAAGCAGATAAGGAAAAACTGTCTGGAGTGGAGGCATCGGTCCAAATTTTTCTGATCAAAGGTGAGTCTCGCGTCACGCGTCAGTAATGCTTGAGTCAGGTGTAACAGCAGGCAGAGCTGAGGCTTCACACGCTGTGAAAGATGCTCGAGATGGACATTCTGGAAGCTCCTCACAGAACTCTGACATACTGGTCTCACAAAGACCACTCTAGTTCTGTTTGCCCATAAAACCTTAAAAGATTTCACACTCAGTCATGGAATTAGGAAGAACAGGACTGATACAGGAAATAGTGCTGCATCTCCATAGATACCAAACTGTAGGGACAAATAACAGACACAGATCAGCCAGGCCTCCAGTGCCACTGTTAGGAATCTGGGAGTCATGTTCACTCTTAACCCGAATTAGTTGGCTTTACTAGAAAATTGCGTGGAAACCCGTTGCCTTATCCCACTTTAGCTTTTACACAACCTGATACTAAAGAGGTTCAGTTGTTTAAAAACAGAACCTTCATTTTTTGCAGTAGTCATAATGAGTTCATATTAGTAGCCTTTACTCAAAATCATTTGTTCACATCAATGGCACTAGTTATTTGTACTCATCATTTGTTACAAGTCATGATTCTACACTGCAAAGAAAATCCTTTTGTTTTAAGGTAAAAAACTGGCAGCTGTGGTTCCAGGGGAATTTTGTAAAATATACAGTAAAATTGTTAACAACTTTACAGAACAACCTGTCAATTTATGGTTAGACATGTTATTATTAACTAAAAATTACATTTGACCTTGTAACCATGAGTGAGGAGGACACACAGTGGATATGAGACCCTGCTGTACATGGATTAATCACATAGGTAACATGGACTATCTTTGCCTTGGTAAATACAGGCTGTCTATGCTCCATGACATAGAAATGTGTCTATGGCATAAGATCCACACCCACAGTGAGTCTGTAGTCGGGCTAGTGGAAAAGCTAACCAAACCGAGTAGAGCCGAGTCGAGCAGGGCAGGAATTGTTTAGTGGAAAAGCACCACTAGTCATCAATCATGAAACACAGATTTCTGACAGAGTTTGTGGCACAAGTTGATATGAAACAAGCAAGACAGTGATCAGTGGTAGAATAGATGGACAAGCTGGAAAGACAAGGGGCTCAGTTTTTGACTCTCCTTCATCCATGAGGAGATATCAGCCAGACACGCTGATATATGAGCTGAGACAGGCATGCCTTCAGGTGGAAAAGAAAAAAAGCTGTAAGCGTAGCAGTGGTAGGAGAAGCCATGAGAGGGGGTCACTGCACCAAGTGAGGCAGTGTATATGAAGAAGAGTAGAGGACTAAGCACTGACCCCTGTGGTACTCCAGTTAATAATGTGCAGCAGATAATGGCATATTTTGATTAAATGGTGATGCAAGCGTAAAATTTGGCAAAGATACTCTCTTACAGTCACTCTTCCAAAAAAAAAAAAAAGTTCAACTCTCTGGGCATTTTTCTAGATGGCTGACATTTCTAGCAAATGTTCATCATTTCGGTTTTTCAAATGGTGATGCATGAAATTTGGCAGTTATACTCTCTCTGGGCCCTTTTTTTTTTTGGAAAAAGGTGCTTGCCACGTGATTCTGACACTTCTCCTCGCCACGGCATTCCAAAGGATCTCCATGTGAGGTAGGACTTGAATCACAACAGGGCAGAGAAAGAGTGGGATGGTCACACCTTAAACCAGATTGAAAGGAGTCAAACAGGTTGTTTGTCTGCAGATGCTCGGACACTTGAGCCTCAATTTTTCAAGTCTGATGTTTAACTCAAGAATTTGAGTGAGCCTGCATTCGCTTCAGCTAGAGAAATATAACATTTAAAAGATTGAATGTTAAAAGGGAGTGGCAATACATGCATTCTACGGATCTAATGAGGACACAGTCCACTCCACTAAGAGGCTTAAAGGTCAACAGCATTCACTTTAGATGGTTAAAAAGGGAGAGGTTTGGTACAGTGCAGGCCAAAGGTTTGGACACACCTTCTCATTCTATTTGTTTTCTTTATTTTTATGACTATTTACTGGACTGACTAACTTCATTTCTTAAAGTAATGATGGCCACTCAACACAACTGATGGTCCCAACCCCACTGATAAAGCCAGAAATTCCACTAATGAACCCTGATAAGACACAGCTGTGAGGTGAAAACCATTTCAGGTGACGACCTCTTGAAGAAAGCCAAAAGTAAACAAAACAGTAATCAGAGTAAAGGGTAGCTATTTTGAAGACACTAGGATATAAAACATGTTTTCAGTTATTTCCCTTTTTTTTGTTAAGTACATAACTCCACGTTTAGTCATAGTTTTGATGCCTTCAGTGAGAACCTACAATGTAAATAGTCATGAAAATAAAGAAAACACATTGAATGAGAAAGTCTGTCCAATTTTTGGCCTGTAATGTAGATTGAGCCAATTAAAACCTCTTTTCCTGTTGTATAACCCCATATGCTTGCTTCGTAAAGAGCTCATTAACACATTTTGATGGCCTGTGAACTTAAGTCTGCACAAAAATGTATTTATTCAACCTTTTGAGCTCGCTTTCTAAATACTCACAGATGTTCTATGTAAAACATGATTAAAAACAGCAAAGAATAAATTAAAAAAAACAGTCAAACATTCAAAGTACTTCTAAAGAGGTGGGTTTTATTGAGGGTTTCGAAAGTGGACAAGTTGGGCAGTTATGGGGCAGTGTTAGCTTCTCTTCACTGGTTGCCTGTAAAATTTAGAATGGAACTTAAATTTCTTCTCCTGACTTATGAAGCTCTTAATGAGATTGGGCTGTGTTATTTTAAACAGCTCATAATTCCATATTACCCGTTGAGATTACTGGGCTCTCAGCATGCAGGTCTGCTTGCCGTGCCTGTAGTCTCTAAAAGTAGTATCAGGCATGAAAATGGGTCCAGGGTGAAAAAGGTGAGAAGTACAAACCCCTCTAGGGGGGTCCGGGGGTATGCTCCCCCAGAAGAAAATTTTTAATATTTTGCATTTAAAAAGAGAAAAATCAAGCAGCATTCAAAGACAGTCAGCTATGAATGTCAGGGGTTGACATTAAGGTCAATTTGAGGGCCAGCGGAATGCCAAATGTACTGGTCTCACTACTTCAACTACCTGCCCAGGAACATGACTTTTAGTTTGAAAAGTGCACATTTTTCTTTCAAAATTAGGCAAAGAAATAGTTTTGATGCAAAAGGAATCCATTAAAAAGCATTTTCTTATTCATGAAGTCCCTCATCTCAAAGGAACTTTAATTTAATTTCGCTGAAAGGTGAGTGATTTTCATGCCTGTAGTATGGGAGGTCGAGCCTTTAGTTATCAGGCTCCTCTTCTCTGGAACAACTTACCAGATGAGGTCCAGGGGGCGGACACCCTCTCAATTTTTAGTAGCAGACTTAAAACTTTCCTTTTTGATAAAGCTTATAGTTAGAGCTGGATCAGGCCTGAACCAGCTCTTAGTTATGCTACTATAGGTCTAGACTGTCGGGGGGAAACTGACACACTCTAGGCTTTTGTTTCCCTTTCTCCTCTATCTGTCAGTCTAGCTTTCATCTTAATGCACCATTACAGTTATTAACCATGATCCTCTGGGAGTCTCTGAGCTTGTTTGTAGGTTCATCTGGATTGTTGCTGTGGATCTACCAGCTGATGTGGGACGACCTGACACCCGCTTCTCTGTCTGTCTGTCTGTCTATCTGTCTGTCTCTCTCCTTAACACAGTCGAGGCAGATGGCTATCTAACATGAGTCTGGTTGTGTCTGAGGTTTCTGCCCTATAAAGGGAAGTTTTTCCCTCCCACTGTAACCAGAGTTGGGGTCTGTTACTCAAAAAAGTAAAGAGTTGCCCGTTACTCATTACTTTTGAAAAAAGTAGTGCCTTACACTACTTGATTACTCCATGGAAATAGTAAAGAAGCTACACTACTCGTTACACGACTTTATCCCCCTGATACATCACAACTATAAAGAATATGATTCTCAAACAATTATTATCATTTCCCAGAAAATATTTATTGTCTCATTGTTTACTTTAGTCTGTTTCTGAACTTTGAGGCAACTGAAACTAGAAAATATGTCTTTATACACAACTTTAAACAGACATCGGGCTCTGCGTTAGCTGCTTCGACACTGTCCTCCCCCATGCTGTTTACTGTTTCGGCTGAATCAAATCTCTGGACTTCACTTGGGAGCTCGCGGACTTTGTGGGCGCGTTCACGGGGAAGTCCGGGTGTAGAAAATCCTCAGTCTGGGCTCTCCCAGGATGGAAAAATACAGCCCCACCCACACTCCCTATTTCCTGGTGGGTGTGACAAGGAGGCTATAAAGCCAGCCTCATCACCTGCAGTCTCTTTTTGTTTTGCATCAGGACATGGACCACATGGCAGAGAAAGCCAAAGACCAAATGTTTGACTCATTAAATGTTAAGTGAGTTACTTTTTTCACATTATTCCCTCATAATTTCTCCTTTGTCATCATTTCAGTTAAATATCAAAATGCATAGTGATTTAGTTTGCCTGTATTGCCTTAGTTAAACGTTCTATTTGTGTTCTGGGGAGATTATTGTCTAGTTTAATGAACCTTTATTGTTTACTCCTTTTGCCAGAAAATCAGATCAACTTTGGGAAAATAAAGCCTCTAAAATCGGATCCTGACTGTGCTCCTCTGTCCTCACCGACACCCCATTGATTTAAACCTCCTCCTACCAGCCAACACCCTCATAACCTCACAAGAAAACTCCTCGATATTTTTCATCGGGAGTGCTGAGGGTTGTCCAAATCCACAATTCATCCAGTCCACAAGCAGCCCTAAAGCAGACCTTCTGCAGACTTCCAGAGAGTCTGCTTGGGGTGCAGACTTCTGCAGACCTCACTACTTTGATTACCCACAATTCATTGCAATACAGCGGTGACGTTTTAATTTTTCGATTTTTTGCGGTCGGTCTGAAGCCGAAATCAATTATTTTATTTATTATTGTAACAGTTCAGGTTCTTATAAAGTGGTCCATTTACTCATGTTGTTCTTAATGTTCTGAATTCCTACTGTTCTGAGAGTCAGTGAATGCACCCAAAGGGGAGGGGCTGAGTGTGTGTGTGTATGTGAGATAGACTGAGAGAGAAGTGGAGGAGGTTGACTCGGAGCTGGAGTATCTGACAGAGACAGATTTTTTTCTGCCTTGTTGGGCGTGGTCACGGCTGACAGTGACCGGTTTATTAAAAGCTTGTGTCCACTCACCATCCTGTCATCCTTGAAACATCTAGGCAGACGCTACTTTATCTATTTGCAGTCATTGTAAAAGTAACGATCGTAGCGTTTAATTTGTAACTCCAGTTTAACTACCAATCTTGGAGGAGTAGTGCCGTTACACTACTCGTTCCCATCAAAAGTAATTAAACTACTTGTAACGTTCGTTACTTGTAGTTATATACCCAACTCTGACTCTAGCTTGCTGAAATCTGCTGCAAAGTGCTACACTCATGGTGGGTTAAGATGAGACAAGATTTCCTAGCTTGTCTTGATGTTGGGTCTCTGTTAATAAACTTAAAAAATAATTGAAAAAAATAAAATAAAATAACATTCACAGGTATCGCTGTTTAGGGGTTAGGTGCTCCTGAGGGTGGGGGTGTTAGGTGCTTGTGTCAGGTGGAATTGAGTAGTACCGGAAGATAGGGCCTGGTTATTCAGGGCTTTGTGGGTGAGGAGGAGAATTTGAAAATGGGGGACAGGAGTGATGTGGTCACTGGAGCAGGTGTGGGTGAGTAGGAGGGCAGCAGAGTTCTGGATATGCACTCCTGATCAAAATCCCAAGACCAGTTGAAAAGTTGCACAGGTTAAAATATTGCACAGTTGGACCTTAAAAAGGTTCTCAGTGCGGTTTCAAAATCCAAAACTAAGAAATGGGAGTGAGACTAAACAATTCATCAGTAGATCAAAAGTTGAAGATCACACCCTTTAAATCTGTCAAATGGCAGACAGTGCTGATTTGGGTCGAGAATCTGATTGGCTGTCTGTCATGACACACAACGATCCTTGACCCAATTAAAGGCCCATTACTGGAGCCGACTGCAGCCCAATAACCATCATCAGGTAGCGTCTGTGACAAAGTCTGTAGACTTTGACAGATAGCAACACGGGACATTGAAAGGTGGAAGAAAGTTGATTCTCTAAGGCAGTGGTTCCCAACCTTTTCCAGCTCAGGGCCCATTTTTAAGTCTCAAAAATGTTTGAGGCCCACTTCAGACCCCATAGGTATAATGCATTGTTTGAGCCTGATTTGTAATAACTGGTTGATATTGTAACAAAAGTGCTATGCCTGAAATGTGATAGAAAATTTCAATAAAACCCAAATGTAATGACTAATCATAGTGTAAGAGATGCTGAGCTCAAAACATGAGAACTTTTCATTTTTGCCCAAGTCTAACAACCTCTTACATTTTGGTTCAGTTATCCCAGTTCAGGTTTAACCAATTTTTTTTTTAAATTACATTTCAGACTCAGCACTTGTAATACATTTTTGACAAGTTATGACATTTCAAGTCATTGTTACACATTAGGCTCTAATTGGGCCTTTATAAAGGACTTTACTGTATATGAATATTTGAACCTCCTTAAAATATGCTTTGACACACAACTGAGTTTTAACATTTCAAACATCAGTTTGTGTTTTTATACAATAACATCCCCCACACAAACAGAAATTGATACAATTTTGAAAACAACTTGGCGGCCCACTTGCATTACCTTCGAGGCCCACCAAGGGGCCACGGCCCACAGGTTGGGAATCACTGTTCTAAGGAGAAAAAATTAAACTTTGACGGTCTTGATCCAATGTTACTGGCATGGCAAGAAGATCTCACATGAGATTGTTTTCTTGGTAGCACATTGGAGGTGGGGCCAATCTGGGCTGCATTTTCAAACCAGAAGTTATCCAAAAGGGAGCTTAAAATGGGCTACTTCTTATTTTTCCCAGTACATGTTGATGTGAGAACATTGTTGTGGATTTTTTTTGATTAAAGTAAGAAATTTACCCTACTGAAGGCAAATTCCCAGATATCCTTACATATAGATGCCAACTGTCACGTTCGTCAGACGGCTATCTCCAGGAGAAGACAAGGCCATAAACAAACCTGTTGGTCTGTGCATCTTTTGGAAACTGGCCTTTACATAGCCTATAGGTTGCAAACGTCAGGTCAATTTCAATTCCCTGGTAACTGGAGACAAGCTCCCTGTCTCCAGGCTACTCAAAGCACACAGCAGCTGGACATGAGCTGACCCACAGATTTCTGGCCTTTGACGATTTCAACGTTCTCTGTAAAAGTTAAACTTGAACACATTCTGAAGATCCTAACAGGTCCTGAGTAATTCCCTTAATTCCAGGTTCACACTGTCAATTTGCTGATGTTCATTTGACTTCGTGGACACAAACTTGTAAGATGTAACACCAGATATTATCTGTACCCCTCCTCATTGATCAGATGGTATCCTGTCCCCCCTACAAGGCCCTGCTGCACCAAATGACAGCCAATCACCACTGGAGAAGGGATGTCCACTGGGTTTTAAAGGGAGGCAGGCTTCTTTTAAAGAAGAGGCTTTTTCCACACAGGTTTTGGGGATGAAGAGGTTATGTTGGAAGAGGGGATGAAGGTTTTTAGGCCAGAGTTTTGTTAGGAGGTTTAGAAAATGTTTTTAGGAAATGCAAGAGGTTTCTTTTCAGTCGTTGTTCATGTTGTTTAGTTTTATCGGTTGGTACAGAATATTTAACGTGCTGCAAATCTCTCAACTCAGAAGCTTTGTTAAAGCTAGACTTGAATAAACTTTTTCCTGGATTCAAACTGAATGGACTCTCTTGCTGATTTGGACTCCTCTTTTCATCATTGTTTCATGGGTAAATGTCTTAGAATTAGGAGACCTAGAATGAGAAATTATGCAGTAGAAATGGGGGTCCTCCCCCACCTTATATTAAAGTAACAGAGTCAACAAGTCACAAGCGAGCCCGAAAATTAGATTCTACAACATGCTAAGCTGTTGAAGTCAGGACTGCTGGTCAGTTAATCACCTGGACTTTTCTGCGACAGAGCCATGCTGTTGTTGTCTCTCTGAATCCTGTAAGCTTTCCCAGAAACAGTCATTGTCTGGATGGCAACTTATTATGCCGCTTAAACCTGCAGATATTTTTCAGTATTCATGGAGCCTTCACAGACGTGTAAGCTCCCCCTGGCCGTGGACTCTTCTGTTTGTGCGCATGGTTTCCAAAGCAATAGAGCTGCAGTGCAGAGTTCAGAGGGAGTGTTGTCATGAGGTGAATTGCTTTTACTTTGTGTTGTGTAACTCCTGATATGATGTTTGTCTTGTGTAGTTCGGCAGAGATAAAGCAAACGCATCTTCCTGTTGGGAAATAGAAACTTTACAGAAATGATGGACGTCATGTGGCCGTCACAGTCAGGCTCTACTTTGTGCTCTGGTTTTATTGTCAACTGTTGGGGCCTATGTACAGAACAGGCCAAAAGTTCGGACACATTTTCTCATTCAATTTGCATTTTCTTTATTTTTATGACTATTTACTGCAGTGACTGACTTAATTTCTTAAAGTAATGATGTCCACTCGTTTTTCTTTAGTTAGCTGATTGGTTCTTGCCATAATATGAATTTTAACAGTTGTCCAATAGGAGTGTCAGCTGTGTATTAACCTGACTTCTGCACAACACAACTGATGGTCCCAACCCCATTGATAAAGCCAGAAATTCCACTAATGAACCCTGATAAGGCACAGCTGTGAAGAGAAAACCATTTCAGGTGACGACCTTTTGAAAAATGCCAAAAGTAAACAAAGCAGTAATCAGAGCAAAGGGTGGTTATTTTGAAGAAACTAGGATAGGATATAAAACATGTTTTCAGTTATTTCGCCTTTTTTTGTTAAGTACATAACTCCACGTTTATTCATAGTTTTGATGCCTTCAGTGAGAATCTACAGTGTAAATAATCATGAAAACAAAGAAAAGACGTTGAATGAAAAAGTGTGTCCAAACTTTTGGCCTGTACTATACCTTTCTTACTGTTTCATCGTAAAATACTAACCAGAGCTATCCTTAACACAGATCCAACAACAGACATTTCCAGACAGTCATAGTTGGTCCATGTAAATTATCTTGTATCATTTCTTTCATTTATTTCAAAATTTCCTATCATTTCATTTTGTTTGTCTGTGGTAATCATAAAGGTATTTAAGTCAATGGGGAGTTATCCATCTCTGTTGTTGAGCTGAAAATGTGCACAAATCCAGGTGATTAAATTAGGCAGAGGTATCCTAATCAGATCATTTGAAGGTGGATCAGTGTGTCAGAGAGACGATGTGTGTTATGGAAAATCTGAATCGAAATTCCTCTGTGATTTACATTAACACTCACAAAAAAGAAACCCTCATGAATTTGAACATTTAGAGGTTATTCTGTTTCAAATAAGGGGTGTGAGTGAACACCTTTACCTTTCAGCTCATGCCTTCAGCTCCAAAGATAGACCCAGCTCTGATTTTATGGCTATATCAACCCATGATTTCTTTCCATGATGCAGTGATGACTTTATTTCTTGGTGTGGGGTTATGAATAGTTTTATGACTGTGCAATCACATAAAACACAACAGATGTGATAATCTGCTAGTTTATGACAACAGAGGGAAAGGAGTTAAGGAGGGGCAATCAAGATTGACTGTCTGATAAGATCAAAGTCAACTTAGACACCAAAAAGTCACGTGATCAAGCGCCTGGAGCGCAGCAGCAGTCACTGCACGTTTTCAGAACTTTTTACATTTTGTGCTTATTGTGATTTTTTTCTAATTATGACTTTTCTTCTTTCTAGTAGCAGTTTTGTTCTTCACAATTCAATCATGGACATGCATTTGGTCACTACAGTGGACACCTATTTAGAAGTTATTTACTCCTAAATCCAATGGTTAATGTGGTGAAAATTATATTAGCTTGTATCAGGATATTTTTATTCTTCTTAGGGCCTGAAAAAATGTTTTCAATTTTTTTCAAACATATATATATTTTTGAACATGTTATAGACAAACATTTGAGGGTAAAAGAGCTTACTAACTACAAATTAATCAGTGTTAAAATGGATAGAAGAGAGTTAAAATGCTTTGCAAAACATTGAAAAAGGATTATTCATGAAATTACCAAGGAAGAAAAAAAAAAAGAAAAAAAAAAGAAGTCAAACAAAGTTAAAAAAAAGTCATATTCACATTAAGTTCACACTGTTTTATGTTGAATGCTTAGTCACAAATATTTAAAAAAAAATTTGGAAAACTTATTTTCATACCTTAAGAAAAATAAAAACACTCAAGGGGAAAAATCCTGACACTGACTTTCATAATTCACGCATCAGAGGGTTAAATGCTTATTTTAGGAGTTTTTAAGTCCTTGCCTTGTGACCCATTCAGCAACTCTGTAGTTCACAGCCACAGGAGAAAGAGGGGATGCAGGACCAAAGTGCAGCATGAGGGAAAGGAGAGACACTACAAGCCAGCCGTCCAACCGTCATGTGGGGTCTTTCTCTGACGAGACAGGAGAGCTCACAGTGCTAGTTCAGCTGCAGAGGTGCCACCATGGTTGCACTGTCATGATGTTCATGGGGTCACGGTCAAACAAACTCACTTTGGACCCACTCACAACTTTGGACAGATGTAATGCCACATTATGTAATGACACCCTATGATATGATATTGTAATACATTTTCCATTCATTATGTAATAATGCCGCATTTGGTAAAAATCTACCACACTTCTTTATTAAAATTCCCTAAGACAATATATTCTAAACTTTGCCTAATTATGTAATTAGTTCTTGCAAGAAGAAGTGAGGATGGGAGCCGACTGTTTTTTCAAACTCTCCTCATTGTCACTGCTCTGTCGTGATTCAAAACTGGTCAGCTCTCTGACCCCCTCTTCTGGCTCATCAGCCAACAGGCAGGGCCTTGCCTGCCCTGCCTGTTGGCATGTAGTGCCTCTAGGAGGGATGTGGTCGCAGGAGCAGGTATGGATAAGCATGAGGTCAGACAACTTCTGGATAAACACTTCTAATCCAAATCTTCAGACTAGTGATGGGCATTTTAAAAAGAACCCTGGCTACCAGAACGTTATTTTCCTAAATGAAAAAAAAAATGAAAAAAAAAAACAAAATAAACATAAGTAAAGAACAATGCGTCAAATTAAATTTCAAGGTTATAACTTAAGAAATTTCTCTCTTTATATATTTTTTTAAATTGAAAAATATTTCTGCATCTCTTCAAGTCATCCTGCTGAGAATTCCATAATTTAACACCAACAACTGAAATACACATTTGTTTCAATATTGTCCGAGCAAATTGATGCCTAAAATTAAATCTCCTTCTATGATTTTCAAACTCGAAAAACTTCCGGATACCTTCGGGTAGTAATTTACTTTTAGCTTTAAACATAACTAATAGTGTCTGTAATTCCATAATTCCTCAAAGTTTTTATAATCGTGACTTAGAAAATAAACTTTTTGTATGCTCTCTGAATTTAACTTTGTGAATAAGTCTCACTGCTTTTTTCTGTAACAGAAAGATTGGCTAAATGTTACTTTTATACCCGTTTCCCCAAGTAAAATATGGCAGTACCAGTGCAAATACAACATTCTCATGGTATTACAATCAAAGATGTACTTTACTCTATTCAAAATAAAAATGTTCTTTGACAGTTTCTGTCACGACCTGGCTCAAAAGACCATGACAAAGGGAGACAAACACCATCTACCCTTTTTAAATAATACTTTATTTAAAACAAGGTTAAGCCAAATCAGAACTCAAACCTAAGTACTGACTGCATGAAATGTGGGAGATCAGTCGAATCAGTGGTGTGTGGTGTGCATGTGTGGAAAGTGTGTGTGTGTGTGAGTGTTGAGGAGTGTAAACCAAGCAAAAGGTTAACCTAAGAAAACATGATTAACCAAAACCAAAACACAATGTACCTGTTGGGAGGGAAGCCAAGAGAGAAAGTGTTAGTCAAAGCCAGAACTTAAATAACTCCAGCACACTGAGCCCAGGTGTGCTGAATCACTCCAATTAACATCCTGCAGGGAAAAGGCATGTCAACCACTCCCTCAAGATGACATCACTGACCTGCTGGGGGCATCACAAGCCGTTTTCGAATTCTCATACTATACTACCAGTACGTACTGATTTGTCCTAAATGCAGTTTGCAGTATGTGAACAAATGTGAAAGTTTCAGTATGCCAAAACTACCTGGATGATCTACTGATTCGGGAAAATTTCTCAGTATGCATCGGACCAGTCTACCTGGCGTACTGTTTCCCACAATGCAAAGCGCCTGGACGCAGGTCTGAATTGAAAATGACGGAAAATGGAGAAAGTTTGGGTGAAGCAGTGGAACAATTCAAGTGTAAAACCCTAAAACATCTTTTAAGTGGGGAACTTACATGGTATATGTTATCATTATCCTATTAACATATTTGAAATAATACCTGCATTATCATAAGCAGCTTTTCCATCATCTCTAAAAAAAAAAAATCAATCCACTCCAGATTATTTTCATTATGGTGTAATAATAAAAATCAAATATGATGAATTTTGCTGCAACATCCACATTTAAACACACACGTACTCTTTAGTTATCACTAAAGATCAGAGGTCTCCTGGTAAAACAAATGCAGTTTATAGCCTTTGGACCTATAATCATTTGTAATAACTGCAGAGGACGTCTGTGTTTAAATCCTGTTTTGTGCGTTAAATTTGCGACTTTTCAAACCTGAAAATTCTAACTTTCTGGAGAATTTATTAATTCAATATTTATTAAGTTGTCCTAATATAACTTAACACTAATAAATGATAATAAAGACAAGAAAAAAATCCATCAGCATTTCTTTACTCTCACATTCCTCAAACTGGAAACCAGTGTAGCAAACTACGAAAACAGACCAAACAGAACTGTCATACTACATACTACATTTAAATACAGTATGCAGTATGCAGTGTCTACTACATACTGCATAAGAAAGTAGTATGTAGCAGGCGAATTCGAAAACAGCCAATGTCTGGATGGCAACATATTATGCTGCTAAATCCGAAGATATTTTTCAGTATGTATGGAGCCTTCACAGAGGTGTAAGCTCCCCATGTCCATGGACTCTTCTGTTTGTGCATATGGTTTCCAAAGCAATAGAGATGCAGTGCAGAGTTCAGAGGGAGTGTATACAATGTGGTGACTTGCTTTTATTTTGTGTTGTGTAACTCCTGATATGATATTTGTCTTGTGTAATTGGGCAGAGATAAAGAAAATACATTTTCCTGCTGGGAAACAGAAACTTTACAGATATGACGGCCGTCATGTCACCGTCACTGTCAGGCTCTACTTTGTGCTCTGGTTTTACTGTCAACTGTTGGGGTTACGTACCTTTATCTCTGTTCCAATGACAGACATTTCCAGACAGTCATCTTTGGTCTATGTAAATTATCTTGTAATAATTTCTTTCATGCTCTCAGGGCAGTTTTTCTGCACCTGGCTCACCCAAAAACGAAACCTTTCTTCATGAAGCAGCCCTTATTTCAATGGAGTTAGAACAGTCTCAAAATTCACAAATGCACAGACAAATCCACAAATGCACAGTGAACTGCTCTGCAGCTTCAGCCTGGAGCTTTAGCTGATTGCTCTGTAGCCCCCGGACTTTCTTGAGCTTCTGATTATCAACTCCCAAAGCTCGCGTCTGTTTCATATCATATTGATGAATAATCTCCAATACAACATTTGAAAAATGTGTCTAAAATTATAGAGCTTTTAGTTGTGATTTACATGCTCTGTCTCTGTTGTTAGCATTTCTGTATGCGCAGATGCAGCGCTGAGCGATCACACTGAAACAAACCCTGGAAGCCACGCTGCTGTGATTGCCTGAATTGGAGGGAGACATCTGATTGGCTCCAGACATTTGTCTGTGCATTTGTGAATCGAAGCACGTAAGGAGAGTCTCAAAAATCCACACACAAAGGCAGCGGGGTTCACAGCGAAATATATTTGTGTGTACATTGAAATACATTTATGAATTCTACTCTGTGCATTTGTGGATTTGTCTGTGCATTTGTGGATTTGTCTGTGTGCATTTGTGGATTTGTCTGTGCATTTGTGGATTTGTCTGTGCATTTGTGGATCGTTCACAGTGCATTTGTGGATTTGTCTGTGTGCATTTGTGGATTTGTCTGTGCATTTATGGATCTGTTTGTGCATTTGTGGATTTGTCTGTGTGCATTTGTGGATTTGTCTGTGCATTTGTGGATCTGTCTGTGCATTTGTGGATTTGTCTGTGCATTTGTGGATCGTTCACTGTGCATTTGTGGATCGTTCACTGTGCATTTATGGATTTGTTTGTGCATTTGTGGATCTGTCTGTGCATTTGTGGATCTGTCTGTGCATTTGAGGATCGTTCACTGTACACTTGTCAATTTTGAGACTGTTCTAACTCCATATATTTCAACATGTTGAAAGACAAAGAGCAGAATAATCATTTTACTAGGTTTGCATTATCTTTTTTGATCTGACTTGTTTTTAGATTTCTCTGTCTCTGTCTCTGAGTTAAAAATGTTCATAAGTTCAGGTGCTCAGCTGATTGAATTAGGCAGAGGTGTCCTAAGCAGATCATTTTAAGGTAGATTAGTGTGTTAGAGAGACTCTGTGTGTCAAGGGAAATCTGAATCAAAATTAATGTCTGACTTCAATTAAACCATAAAACAAAGAATTTATGACTTGAACAGTAATGACTTAGTTAACCTAATTATTGTTCTTGGTAAACGATTTATTTTTAAGGCCATAAATAGATCCTCACTCAATATTATTTCCTTTATAAGATTTGTTCAGAGATATATACTCTTAGAAGGTTATATGGTCAAAACCGACAATGATGCTAAAAAATATGAAAGGAGATGGGAAGTTCTCAAAGGTTTATTTTGAAAATGTTAACTAAACTGGTCTATATGAATACATTTTTGGTGTATCATGTGTAGTTTTGTGTGGGAGGTGAGGGTGAGTGGGGTGCATTTTGTGTTTATATTGTCTTGTCTGTTTATATGATAATAAAAAAAAGAATTTATGAATTTAAACATTTGTAGGTTTATTCTGTTCTCATACTTCCAGCTCCATAAATACACCCAGCTCTGATTTTATGGAAATACTAACCCATTATTTCCTTCCACGATGCAGTGATGACTTTATTTCTGGGTTTGGGGTTATAAATAGTTTTATGACTGTCTTCAGTCTATTTTTGTTATCTATACTATGAGACGGTCAAATACTGTTGTCTCCCTTTCCTCCGTTTCTCCCCGTCAGTCCTAAATGACAGACTATGCTGGTTTCAGTTGAATCTGTGGCTTAGGTTTCTTCACCTTCGACACACGTTTTACGAGTTTATTAATTTCAAATCTTCAATAAATTCCGGTTTTGACTGTACTAAATAGTTCCAGGATGACATAACGGATGCAGAAACTGTGAAATATCATCTTGTACCAATACTGAAGTAAGAAACACACTTCAAACAGTCCAGGAACAAGGAAACAGTTAAATATTACACAAAACTAAAAACCCTGATGGAGGCACATCAAACACATAACTTCGTTAATGATTAGCAGGTAAGAAATATGACGGTGAAAAGAAACCTCAGTGACATTGAATTTGTCAGATGTGAATATGAGGGAGGGCCAACAGACATGACTCTTTAGTGTAGATCATTGCATTACACAAAATAGAAATGCCTCTGAAGTGGAGATCACTGCACCCATAAAAACAGACATGATTCTGTAGTGGAGATCACCACGGGGCATTAATGGATCACTGCATTAATAAAACAACATATACTGCCATCTACACTCTTAACCCAAATTAGTTGACTTTCCAAGAAAAGTGCGTGGAAACCCGTTGCCTTGTACCACTTTAGCTTTTACACAACCTGATACTAAGGAGGTTCAGTAGTTTAAAAACAGAACCTTCGTTTTTGCAGTAGTCATAATAAGTTCATATTAGTAGCCTTTACTCAAAATCATTTGTTCACATCAATGGCACTAGTTATTTGTACTCATCATTTGTTACAAGTCATGATTCTACACTGCAAAGAAAATCCTTTTGTTTTTATGGTAAAAAACTGGCAGCTGTGGTTCCAGGAGAATTTTGTAAAATATACAGTAAAATTTTAAACAACTTTACAGAACAACCTGTCAATTTATGGTTAGACATGTAATTATTAACTAAAAATGACATTTTACCTTGTAACCATGAGTGAGGAGGACACACAGTGGACATGAGACCCTGCTGTACATGGATTAATCACATAGGTAACATGGGCTATCTTTGCCTTGGTAAATACAGGGTGTCTATGCTCCATGACACAGAAATGCTGTCTATGACATAGACTGGATGTCAAAGGGAACAATAATTAACAGTATTTTCTTCTGTAAAAGATGATAATTCCTGATGATAATTCCTGTGAATATTTTGTTTCAGCTTTGAGTTGAACAAGAAGATTTTACAGTTCATGTTTGACATTTGTGGCTGCCCATGGATTACAGTACATGACTGTAAATTATGGTGAAATGCAGGCAGGGGATGTCAGTCTACACCCCAGTTTATAGACAGCCACCAACACCCCAGGGCATAGACAGCTTGTGTCACCTGCATGATTTCCCCCCCAGCACAGCAGTGTTTTATGTCCACTGTGTGCCCTCCTCACTCATGGTTACAAGGTTTGATAAGGGATTAGGTTCAATTCAATTATATCTACTCATGTTTTCAGTGCTTTCTACATATTGTCTCTATAGCCCCTCCCCTTCTTCCAGAACTCAATATACTGAGTTAACTCTGCTTAACATGATTAGTGCATTGCACCTTTCTACTGGTAAACACAAACTACTAATTTGATTTAGTCATGACAACGAGTTTTTACAAAACATGAGATGTTACGTAATGACTACTAAAAAGTTTAAGTTGCAACAAAATCCGGGTTTACAGTGTAGACAATAACTGTTTCTGGTAGACCTCACACTGCCAGACATCGTAATGTGTTTATGAGCTCTTTACAGAACACGTTTCTGATGAAAGTAAAGTTATGCAACAGGATGAGAGGTCTGAATTACACCACAACATACCAAACCTCTCCCTTTAACCATCTAAAGTGATGCTGTTGACCTTTAAACCTCTCGGTGGAGTGGACTGTGTTCTCGTATTATAACATTGCCTAAAACTCTTATACTGCCGCACCCTTTTAATATTTAACCCTTTGATGTGTTTTTTTCTTTCTCTGCCTGAAGCTGATGCACGCTCACTCAAATTCCAGAGTTAAACTGCACAGTTAAAATATAGAAGAAGTTTTGATTGTACTCTGACTAAAGGAGGTTTATTGTCTTCCTCACACTCATTTACCTCACAGACAGTATATAGATACAGTATAGACAAAGTAAAACTATGGCAGCTGAATTCAGCAGTGCCGAATATGCGAGGTATCCAAGCATTAATAGTGCAGAACAAAGATGTATGTATGTGTGTGGGCACGGTTATGAGCTAAACAGAAAACAGATAAGTAATACAGAGGGATACAGACACAGAGACCCACAGTCAGAAAAAAAAAAAAACGGTGAAACTCTTACTGTGGCAGTATCTGGGGTCAGGTTGTTCCACGTCAGCGAGCAGTCCACAGCTGCAATCCAGACAAACCCACAAGACAAACTCAGAGATTCTCAGAAAGATCTATGGTGAATAACTGTAATGGTGCTTTAATACAAAAGTTAGTCTGACAAATAGAGGAGAAGGGGAAATCACAGCCTTGTGTGTCAGTTTTCCGTTTCAGCCTAAACATACAGCAACATAACTAAGAACTGGTTCAGACCTGATTTAGACCTGATCCACCTGTGACTATAAGCTTTATCAAAAAAGATAAGTTGAAGTCTACCCCTGAAAATAGAGAGTGAAGTCTGCTCCCTGGACCTCAACCAGTAAATGATTCCAAAGAAAGGAAGCCTGATGTAAAAAGGCTCGACCTCCCATACTACTTTTAGAGACAGTAGGCACGACAAACAGGCCTGAATGCTTAGAGTGCAGTGATCTAGATGGATATGAGCTCTTTAAAAGGAACCCCGACTATAAGGACTAATAGGCATGAATATGGTTAAATGTTTGTCTCAAACTAAAATTTGTTGTTAAAAGACATAACAAATTGGCTTTTCTTTAAAAAAAATATACAGTTTAAAACACAGTTCCTATCCTTCAGGCGCAGCCATTGTTTTACTGCCGCAATGCATTCTGGGTTGATGACGCAGATTGGTTGCTTGGTGCCGAGCATCTGGATTTGGCCGTTTACTCACTACTAGTCGCTGTACGTCACTAGGTTTGAGGAGGGAAAAAAACATAATAATGCCACATGTGGCTGCTTTTGGGTGAACTTTTCAGTCCAAAGGAAACAAGGAGACTGATGTTAGTCTGCACAGCTTCCCAAAAGACAAGAAAAGAAGGAAGTTGTGGGAAATCGCTTGTGGGCGTAAACAACTTCCCATGGACCCGCACGATACAAGACCGGTGAAGAGGGGTCTTCGTAAACGACGTAAATCGGCCGGGTACGACTACTTTCTCGCTGAAAAGTTTGGGCTTTTAAGGTTGTAAAAGGAAATTTGGAATCTCCAAAAAAAGACCTCTTATAACTAAGTTATAAACAATTCAAAAGGATTATATTGAACTATTATTATTTAATACCTTTTTAGTTCTAAAAAATCCATCAGCTTTACTCTCCCATTCCTCAAGCTGGAAACCAGTGTAGCAAACTACAAAACAGACCAAACAGAACTGTCATACTATACTACATTCACATACAGTATGCAGTATGCAGTGTCTACTACATACTGCATTGGAAAGTAGTATGTAGTCGGCGAATTCGAAAACGGCCAACGAGTCCAGCTCAGAGACTCCCAGAGAGGTTCGTTGTCAATAACTGCAGTGGTGCATGAACATTAAAAGTTAGACTGACAGAAAGAGGGGAGAGGGAAACAGGAGTCCTGTGTGACAATCTAAGCTTATGGCAGCATAACGATGAGCCGGTCCAGGGAGATGAGCTTGAGAACTAAAGGCCCCACCTCCCATGCTACTTTAGAGACTGTATGTGGGTCAATGACAAAAAGAGGGTCTAAAAACGTATTTTCAAAAAGTTCTTTGAAAATGGATAAAAACATATTTCTGAGTGAAGAATTATGTTTTCTAACAGATTTCAGTAGTTGACCACCATTTAAAAGTTTTCAGGTTCATTTTGTTTTACTATTTTTAATTTGAGCACCCAAAAATGTCAGGTGGCGCAACCAAATATATGAAAATATATTTATATGTTCCTGTTATTTTTTCTGTGTGAAATTATTGGCAAGTATCTCTCAAGTGTCTGTAGTGACTCATACATTTTCATTTTATGTGTTTTATTTCTTTTATTTGTGAATAAGATGAATAATTTGATGTTAAAATAACATTTCACATTATTACATTGGTTGTACCACCTGACATGGAAATTGTTCCAGTCACCAATGAAGTGAAAAAACCTTTTTTATCAGTATTTCAGACAAATCTACAAACTTTTCCACTTGGTCACAAATGTCATTTGGGGTCCTCTGGCTGATGCAGTTTCCTGTTTCCTGTTTTATTCTCTTCACTTTAAAATAAAAGTCTAATGTTACGGTTGCACCACCCTGACATTTGANCCATTTACAATAACTGACATTCAATTTTTAGAGTTTAATTACTGTGGATACTTGTCAGGACGGTTGCACCACCTGACATTTTGGGGGTTTGAGGAACCAAAACACAAAAAAACATGTTATATTTTAATAGTTTAAAGAT
This sequence comes from Thalassoma bifasciatum, assembly GCA_008086565.1. NCBI lineage: Eukaryota > Metazoa > Chordata > Actinopteri > Labriformes > Labridae > Thalassoma > Thalassoma bifasciatum. Next base: position 38,134 of record RPOG01003356.1, read on the forward strand.
GTGTTCAAATAACACAGGTTTCATAGAATAAAGAAATACATGTGATGAAATACTCAATTCATGATGTGAGGAAATATTGCACTCGGACACAAAAAAAAGGGACGTCACGTCATTGACCCATGTGCGTGTTTGTTGGATGTGAAAGTTGAAGGGTGAATTTTGATCCAACTTAGAGACTTACTGACTGCCTGGACTGACTTCCAGCCCCTGAACCTGCTCTCTGGTAGATGCCGGGCAGAGTGGTAATAGAAGGGAACATAAGCGGGGCTAAATGTTTTGTATCTGTAGGTCATCAGGGGCCTTGAACACCCCTCCATGTGACACTTGTCCTTCTTTGATTTTGTCCAGAGGGTTTCCACCCCTACTGCCTTTTGGGTGTTGTCTTTTACACATTCCAGCAGTGACTCAGGTTGATGTCATTGGTTGCTGTTATTAAATGGTTACTTACTTAAGAGTTGGCAGGAAACAGAAAAGGTGTGTGTGAGTGTGTGTGAGATAAAGTTTTATCAAGAGGAATTTGTACCATCCATGATGCTTCTCATGATTATTCTTCTCTGAGAGAGCTTGCAGAGCTCATCTGCTCTGCGAGTTGATTTTTCTTGAACGCTTTATATATTTAGATCCTTTGGTCTCATCTGGACTCATACTCAGCCTGCTGGGTTCAAAACCTGGGATGGCGCTTTCTTCAACTTTGATGATTTTGTTTTTAACACTGGTTTGGACATTTCCTGCTCACGGTAAGATTCACAACCAAAACTGATTTTCCCTTCATGTGATTTATTGTTGTTTGATTTATTGACCAGTCATTATCCTAAAGGGTAAGGCAGACAGCTATATGAAAAATACAATATTTTAAGTCAAATATAGACATATGGACATGTGTCTAAGCAGGTTTCTCACTTCTAAAGGCATTTTGTAAACATTTTAATCAGAAATTTTAGAAATAGATCTCTCTTTTTTTTTTTTTAAATTTCATCACCTGGGAAAACCTCCTTGAGATTAAAATTTCTTTTACTATATCATCCTGGCTGATACCAGACCACAAAGTTACATCAACAACACAAAAATGCAAATTGAAAAATATATTTTATTTGACTGAAGCAGTGACTCAATAATGTTGTAGTCAAAACATGTCTCTCTGTTTAATGCTAACGGGTAAAGATCAGACCTGTTCTGACAGCCAATGACAACTCAAGGACAGTCTATTGGAGCCCTAAAAGGCCATCATCATACTTATTATTTCTAACATATCCCAGAGATCTCAGCTCAAGTTACTATACCACGATGATTCCATTGCATTTAAAAATCATGAAAAGAAGGAATCTTCATCCAACTCAATCATGCGTATAGCGACAAAGAAGCAATTCCTGGAGGATGATGGCTCCCAACCAACTAATTTTGAGATCCTGAGAAAATAATCTCGGGGGTCTTCTTTTAAAGTGCCTAGACAGGATTCATTTCATTAAGAAAAGTTAATACTTTGATTACTCAGCAGTTAGCAAGTTATCTCAAAATGGATCTGAATCTCAATATTGATGCACTCATGTCTTGATCATCTTTTAACTCATTTAGGACCCACTTAAAGCTTTCATGAAAATTTTAGGTCACTCATTGAAAAAAAAAAATCTTCATCTACTAACTTTGAAAATATAGTATTTTCTTAATTCAAGCCTTTAAAATTACTTTAAAAGTTAATGTGACTGAGAACAATACATTCATACTCTAAAGCTCAATCCATTGGAGTTCAGGGGTTGAGTAGGGAGTGTGCTTGTCTCAAGTGGTGTTGAGCAGTGGAAAAAAAAAAACATAAAATGCATGAGTTGCTTTCCTGAAATGTACTTATCTAAATGAGGAGGATAAGTAAAAATAAAGATTCAATTGAATAAAAATGATACTCAAATCGCTAAATTGGGACAACTGGTATAATTTGATCAGATCATTCTAATACCGAAGAGTTCTCAAGAAGAGAGTCTGAATTCCAGAATGTGAAAACCCTGTATTTAAATTGCTATCTTTCGAAATATAAATATTTGTGAAGTAAAATGACCATTTATTTTAAACAGCTGATCTGACAACTGAAGCACCAACAACCAAACCAGTAACAACAGACATGGCCACAACTGAAGCACCAACAACCAAACCAGTAACAACAGACATGGCCACAACTGAAGCACCAACAACCAAACCAGAAACAACAGACAAGGCCACAACTGAAGCACCAACAACCAAACCAGTAACAACAGCCAAGGCCACAACTGAAGCACCAACAACCAAACCAGTAACAACAGACAAGGCCACAACTGAAGCACCAACAACCNTTCTTTTATTTGTGAATAAGATAAATAATTTGATGTTAAAATAACATTTCACATTATTACATTGGTTGTACCACCTGACATGGAAATTGTTCCAGTCACCAATGAAGTGAAAAAACCTTTTTTATCAGTATTTCAGAGAAATCTACAAACTTTTCCACTTGGTCACAAATGTCATTTGGGCTCCTCTGGCTGATGCAGTTTCCTGTTTCCTGTTTTATTCTCTTCACTTTAAAATAAAAGTCTAATGTTACGGTTGCACCACCCTGACATTTGACGAGGTGAAAATTACGGGACAAAAGTTTTTTAAATTTCTCAACAGCTTTAAAATTCTTTTTATTTGCAAAGAATGTTTTATTTAAAAAGGTTCAAGCATAAAATAATGACACTGTATTTTTAATTTCCATTTACAATAACTGACATTCAATTTTTAGAGTTTAATTACTGTGGATACTTGTCAGGACGGTTGCACCACCTGACATTTTGGGGGTTTGAGGAACCAAAACACAAAAAAACATGTTATATTTTAATAGTTTAAAGATGTGTTCAAATAACACAGGTTTCATAGAATAAAGAAATAAATGTGATGATATACTCAATTCATGATGTGAGGAAATATTGCACTCGGACACAAAAAAAGGGACGTCATGTCATTGACCCATGTGCGTGTTTGTTGGATGTGAAAGTTGAAGGGTGAATTTTGATCCAACTTAGAGACTTACTGACTGCCTGGACTGACTTCCAGCCCCTGAACCTGCTCTCTGGTAGATGCCGGGCAGAGTGGTAATAGAAGGGAACATAAGCGGGGCTAAATGTTTTGAACATATCTGTAGGTCATCAGGGGCCTTGAACACCCCTCCATGTGACACTTGTCCTTCTTTGATTTTGTCCAGAGGGTTTCCACCCCGACTGCCTTTTGGGTGTTGTCTTTTAAGCATTCCAGCAGTGACTCAGGTTGATGTCATTGGTTGCTGTTATTAAATGGTTACTTACTTAAGAGTTGGCAGGAAACAGAAAAGGTGTGTGTGAGTGTGTGTGAGATAAAGTTTTATCAAGAGGAATTTGTACCATCCATGATGCTTCTCATGATTATTCTTCTCTGAGAGAGCTTGCAGAGCTCATCTGCTCTGCGAGTTGATTTTTCTTGAACGCTTTATATATTTAGATCCTTTGGTCTCATCTGGACTCATACTCAGCCCGCTGGGTTCAAAACCTGGGATGGCGCTTTCTTCAACTTTGATGATTTTGTTTTTAACACTGGTTTGGACATTTCCTGCTCACGGTAAGATTCACAACCAAAACTGATTTTCCCTTCATGTGATTTATTGTTGTTTGATTTATTGACCAGTCATTATCCTAAAGGGTAAGGCAGACAGCTATATGAAAAATACAATATTTTAAGTCAAATATAGACATATGGACATGTGTCTAAGCAGGTTTCTCACTTCTAAAGGCATTTTGTAAACATTTTAATCAGAAATTTTAGAAATAGATCTCTCTTTTTTTTTTTTTAAATTTCATCACCTGGGAAAACCTCCTTGAGATTAAAATTTCTTTTACTATATCATCCTGGCTGATACCAGACCACAAAGTTACATCAACAACACAAAAATGCAAATTGAAAAATATATTTTATTTGACTGAAGCAGTGACTCAATAATGTTGTAGTCAAANACAAGGCCACAACTGAAGCACCAACAACCAAACCAGTAACAACAGACAAGGCCACAACTGAAGCACCAACAACCAAACCAGTAACAACAGACAAGACCACAACTGAAGCACCAACAACCAAACCAGTAACAACAGACAAGGCCACAACTGAAGCACCAACAACCAAACCAGTAACAACAGACAAGGCCACAACTGAAGCACCAACAACCAAACCAGTAACAACAGACAAGGCCACAACTGAAGCACCAACAACCAAACCAGTAACAACAGACAAGGCCACAACTGAAGCACCAACAACCAACCCAGTAACAACAGACAAGGCCACAACTGAAGCACCAACAACCAAACCAGTCACTGCTTCCCTGACAACTGAAGCACCAACAACCAAACCAGTAACAACAGACAAGGCCACAACTGAAGCACCCACAACCNGGCCACAACTGACGCACCAACAACCAAACCAGTAACAACAGACAAGGCCACAACTGAAGCACCAACAACCAAACCAGTAACAACAGACAAGGCCACAACTGAAGCACCAACAACCAAACCAGTCACTGCTTCCCTGACAACTGAAGCACCAACAACCAAACCAGTAACAACAGACAAGGCCACAACTGAAGCACCAACAACCAAACCAGTAACAACAGACAAGGCCACAACTGAAGCACCAACAACCAAACCAGTAACAACAGACAAGGCCACAACTGAAGCACCAACAACCAAACCAGTAACAACAGACAAGGCCACAACTGAAGCACCAACCACCAAACCAGTAACAACAGACAAGGCCACAACTGAAGCACCAACAACCAAACCAGTAACAACAGACAAGGCCACAACTGAAGCACCAACAACCAAACCAGTAACAACAGACAAGGCCACAACTGAAGCACCAACAACCAAACCAGTAACAACAGACAAGGCCACAACTGAAGCACCAACAACCAAACCAGTAACAACAGACAAGGCCACAACTGAAGCACCAACAACCACACCAGTAACAACAGACAAGGCCACAACTGAAGCACCAACAACCAAACCAGTAACAACAGACAAGGCCACAACTGAAGCACCAACAACCAAACCAGTAACAACAGACAAGGCCACAACTGAAGCACCAACAACCAAACCAGTAACAACAGACAAGGCCACAACTGAAGCACCAACAGCTGAAGCACCATTTACAGCCATGGTCACAACTGAAGCACCAACAACCGAAGCACCAACAACAGACAAGGCCACAGCTGTGCCGTCAGAATGGAGAGCCATCTTTATCTGGCTTGTTGTTATAACTGTATTGACTGTGGTCATCGTTGTTGTCCTGGCAGTGTTGTTGGTTAAGACCAAACGCACATCGAAGAGGTAAGTTTTTTTTCTGTCATTCCACTGACTACAAAGATTATAGGGATTCACCGACTTTTTGCAAACATACCTTTTCCTAACAGGAGTTTTTTTCTACTCACCTTTTCTTTACGGACTGTAGGATCAATTTCTCCTATGTGCTTTAAGCTTATTGGTTCTATGCTGCGTCTGCAGGGCGACATACCAGAGGGATCAGCTGGCGAATGATTGGGCACAGGAGGAGTTTGAGTGGGCTAGATCCAGCACTTACAGCTCAGGTATTGCATTCATCATACCCTAAATCATCACCATCCATCACATCACAGTGCAGAATTGCCATAAAATATAATTTACATGTCCTGTTGTATCATGATGCATCACTTCTATGTCTCACATCGTCAAACATCTGATTGTATCATTACGTATCGTTTCATGTGGTGTCATTAACAAACGAATCTCAGTGAATCAACCTTCATTTATTCTGTTTCTGTGTGTGATCAGCTGATAAACTATTCTCTGTTTTCCATTTTCAGTAATTGCTAACCCATCACTAATCCTGGACGAAGAACCAGTCTCCAGAACAGCTTCAAGTCTCTACAGAACACCTGCACCTGTACCTGTGTACCAGCTGAGCCGAGCGTCTCCACAGACCGGCTACAGACGCTCAGTGACCCCTCACAGCCAGTTCTCCTCCTTTTACCCACAGACTGCAGGACCACCTCACAGAGCTTCAGGGAGTCAGCCGGTTAGTGTGTGCAGCAACACTCACACTCACACACACACACACACACACACACACACACACACACACACACACAGTCCTGATCCTTTCTGTAACTCTGCATTAACAGTGACACCTCATGTTTACGTGCTGTCTCTGTTTCCTTTCTCTCTTCAGATGAGGATCAACAGGCCTCAGATCAGGAGTTTTGAGGACGTATGAGCCCTGAGTCCAACGTGAGGTCCTTGAGAGTCAAACCATGAAGACAGGGACCTGAATGTTTTATGCCTTTGAAAAAAAAGACAAGAAAGGAGAAATACTCTGCTTCACATTCAATCTCCTCTCATTTTAACTGAAAGATTTTGTCCCTGAAAAACCTCGACTTCTTTAAAGCTGAGACCTGGGTGAATGCTGCTCATTTAGTTTTGTTGTCTTCAGACCCTGATCTCATTTTTAAGATGGATGGATGGGTGGGGAGAGAGAGAGAGATGATTTCATTTAATCTGTGACCGTGAGGATCCTTTCAGATCACACACTGGATCAATCATATACACTATGAGCCTAGTCACACTACCTGTCCTTGTACTTTTGTTTGTTTATACTCATACATACTACAGTTTCACAAAATCAAATGGCTTCCCTCTGTCCCTCAGAAGAGGTTAACAAATATAAATAAAACTTACTTTTAGAAACCAATAAATAAAATAAAGTATTTAACTAAGCCAGGTTTTACACTCTGTGATTAAATGTGTCTCTAAAGGAGGAGACCTGATAGAGTGATCATCAGAACAAGCTGACAGGATGAAATCACACTAAGGTGATCAGATCAAACATTTATTTCACCAGGTTGGTAAACCACGGATTTGTCAGCGTAGTGACGCAGAGCAGGAAATATCATGTTCACAGCACTTTACTGTAAATAATAAAAGTAACAACAAGTTTATTGTAAATATCAATGACCCTAGCTGTGAACCCTGTGGGACTCTATGCTGGACTGACATCATCTGTTTGCAAGTCTTTGTTCCTCTCTGTCTTCTGAAAGAAGGGAAACACTGACCTCTGTTAACCTTTGTCTGTGAACAGAAATGTTAGTTCTCCTGCAGATACTGATCGTGAGCCACAGATGGAGCAGAAGAACGGTTTTATCACTCTGACACTTTAGACTCTGGTTGACTGTTAGTTTCACTCTCACCCAGCACACAATCCTTTATTTATGATAACATTTGACAAGTATTGATGTTGTTTTGCTAAATCTTTTTCCGGGCTACCTTGTTACTTGTTACATCTGTTACCTTAATATGAGGTGGGAGAGGACCCCCATTTCTACTGCACAATTTCTTATCTTGGGTGTCCTAATTCAAAGAGGTGTAACCAGAAAAATATGAAGAAAGAGGAGTCCAAAACAGCAGGAGAGTCCATTCAGCTTGAATCCAGGAAAAAGCTTTATTCAAGTCCTGCCATATTGAACAATGTTAGTGAGTTGAGAGGTTTGCAGCACACATAGCATTCTGTACCAAATGACAAACAAAACACGAACAATAACTAAAAAGAAATCTATCGCCCTTTCTTAAAAAACCTCCCCAAAAGCCCCCAAAAATCACAACAAAAGCCTCGTCAGAAACCCTTCCAAAGAAAATCTCCAACAAAAACCCCAACAAAATGTAACAGTATTGAACTGTGTAGCTTCTGTTAAAACCCACCCCTTCCCCACTGGTGATTGGCTGTTTATTTAGAGCAACAGGAAACTGCTTCCTTTAGGGGTGACAGGATCTTCTCTGATCAATGAGGACAGTTGAAGATAATATTCGATATTACATCTTACAATGGGGTGTCCATGAGGTCAGATGAACATCAGAAAATTTGATGTTGTGAACCTGCAATTGTAAAGCTACTTGGAATTTGTTTGGGTTGTAGAATGTTCAAGTGTGACTATTACAGTGCTGTATCACAATGTTCAGAGTCCAGCAAGCTGTTGTTCAGCTCATGTCCAGTTGCTGCAACCCTCAAATAGCATAGAGACACAGACAGGTTTACGGTGGCATGCAATGACCTACTGTGTAACCCATGGGCTAAGTAAAGACCACAGTCTCTCAAAGATGAGTAAAACAACAACTTTTATGACCCTGTTTAACCTGGGAGGCAGCACCAACACCATGGAAGTAAGTGGCAGTTGGCATCTGTATGTAAGGTTATTTGAGAATCACCTTCAGGAGTGTAAACTGCTTACTTTTACCAAAAAAAAAAATGTGATTTTTTTTTTTTGTCTGTGATGCCTTTGATGCTGTTTATGTTAATAAAACGTTCCTGACTGAAAAACCTCTGATGGATTCTCATTTCTGACCTCATTTCTGATAACAGACTTTAGCTGGAGTACAGGATCAGATTTAGAACAAAGTATCTCACATTTATCTCACATATCTCACAAAATATCTCACATTTAAGACATAATATATACATATCTATATCTATATATATATATATATATATATTCACTATCGGTCAAAAGTTTTAGAACACCCCAATTTTTCCAGTGTTTTTACTGAAAATTATGCCGTTTAATGTCTCATTGCACTCAGACGTCAAAGCAGAGAACAAATAAGCAATTGGAGTTAAAAAAGAAATTATGGAATCAATTTATAGACCAAAATGTTTTCTAAACTGTTGACTCATCAAAGTAGCCACCTTTGGCAGATATAACAGCTGAACACACACGTGGCATTCTTTCTACAATAGAAATCTAATATTCTTCAGAAAGTTCTTCCCATGTCTGTTGCAGAAGTTCCCATAAATGTGTGGCACTTGTGGGTTGCTTTGCTTTCACTCTTCTGTCCATTTCATCCCAAACCAGCTCAATGGGGTTTAAGTCTGGAGACTGTGCTGGCCACTCCATGTTTTCAACTTTACCAGCTTCTTCTTTTTTCACAACATAGTTCTGGCATAGCTTGGACTTCTGTTTTGGGTCATTATCTTGCTGTAAGATGAACCCCTGACCAACTCGACACATACCAGAGGGATAACGTACCACGACGTCCTACGACACCATCGACAAAACCAAGTCCCACGGAGAGTGAGACTTGTTCAGTGGTTGGGACCTAGGTCGTTTTGTTCGGGTCTGGTAGTGTGAAGGAGGAGGTACAAACTGTCAACTTCGGTGTGTGACACCTTCGTAGGAAAGTGGATGAGATGCGGCATGTTTGATCCTGCCTGATGAAGCCAAGATTTCACATTTTGATTCATCAGTCCATAATACCTTTTTCCAGTCTTCAGTCATCCAATGGCAGTGTTTCTTGTCCCAGGCGAGCCTCTTTGTCTTATTCTGATGTGTTAGCAATGGTTTTCTTGCTGCAACTCGTCCAGTCAAACCTGCAGCTCCAAGTCTTCTCTTCACAGTTGAAACAGAGACTTGTTTACTACCACCACTATTAAGCTGTGCTTGAAGCTGTTGTCCTGTGAGCCGCCTATCACGCAAACTGTTGACTCTCAGAAACTTGTCCTCTGATTCAGTTGTGGCTTTGGGTCTGCCAGATCTCTTCCTGTCAAAGTTTGGCCCAGTTTCTGACTTCCTTTTGATGCTGAAGGAAACTGTACTCACTGACACTTTGACTTTCTTTGCAGTTTCTCAGTAGGAAAGACCTACATTTTTCAGTGTTATGATGGTCTGTCTCTCTTCCACTGTTAATTGCCTTTTTCTTGCCATTTCTGTAGCAACACACTACTTTCTGCAGTACAATACTGTTCAACTGATGCTCACAAGGGTATGGTACCACATTGTGTTCAAACACTGCTTTGATGCTGACAGAGGGGCTTGTTAGTGATCAAGCAAACTTGGAACACCTGTAGGAATTAGTAGCAGCAGCTTTTTAAGGCTTGGTCACCCTCCGTTGCTGCAGGACAGCTGTCATTTGTTAACCCATTTTGTGTTATTGTTCTGAAATGTACTCCGTTTTTCAGTTTTGGGTAACCTTACTTTTTATTTTACCCTCTGGTAGTTCACCACTTACCGTTGTATCATTTCAAGCTACTGATTGGATTTGAGTGACTTGAATTGCAATAAATAACTGGGAAAATTGGGGTGTTCTAAAACTTTTGACCGGTAGTGTATATATGTAGCCGAGTAAATATTTATTTTATTTTTTGAAATATTTTGTAGCTTTATTTTGTGAACTTTTTCAAAACTTTAATTTAAACTCTGCTCAATTTTTCAGTGAAACGAGTATTTTTATGCACCATGACCTTATATATATATATTCTAATGTAATGTAGGTACCTTTTGTATTTCTTTTGTTTGCTGTATTGGGGGTCTATTTTTAGTGTGACACCCACTCACACGCAGACGTGACGTAGCTGCACTTTCCCGGCAAAAGTTGTGTAGCTACTGATCTGGTAAGACGTCTTTTAGCTCCCTCCTCCCTTTTATTAAGTTAGCCTGTTCAAAAATTCTCCAATCTGCCTAAAACTGTTTCTAATGAGTGTTGTAGCTTTTCTTGACTCATTAATGTTTTTTGTGATCACAATTTGTCACTAAAGTAGTTGTTAAATGTTGCGGTTGCGTCGGAGATTAACAACTAGCCTGTGTGTTCTGTGACCTGCAGCAGGAGAGGGAGGGAGACTCAGCCACTGTGTGTGTGTGTGTGACTCTTGCCTGTGCCCCTTACAGGTATGTTTAGACTATTGTCTATTGTTTTATAAATTGAAAATGAGAAGTTGAAATGTTGTTGATGGATTAAAGGACAGAAATATGTTTTTATATTGTTATNGTGTTTTCACACCAACCATAGGGAGAGGCAGGGGTTTATTTAACCCTGACCAGATGATCCAGAGTAGAAGTGGTGTGTTAGCTTCTGATCAGTTATCTCTATCAGATGATGTGAATGACATGCCTCCTCTTGAACATCAGTTTTCCACACCTGTTGTTAACAATATAGACACAACGCAGCAGTTACGTGACCTCATAGGTGAGTTAGGGTGCCAGATAGGCGATTCAATAGCTAGCCGCTTGTTAGCTAATCAGTCCCCACTCATCTCAGCACAGTCCACGCCAGCAAAATCAGTCAGAGCTGAAGCACCAGACACTACCATTGACTTTTCCAGAGTTAACCTCATAGTCAGACCTGATCTTAAAGAGCCCCATATGTACCGTGGTGATGGAGAAGACAAGTACACCATTCAAGAGTGGATTGATATGATGGAAGTGTATCTGCAGAAGAGAAATCTTCCCATAGAGGAGCAGATGGATGAAGTCCTGAACCACCTGCTGGGCAAAGCAAAGAGCATTGTCAAAGTAGGACTCAAAAGCAGCTTCACATCAGGTACAGTTGTTACTCCTGAGAAAATCTATGGCATTCTGAGACGCTATTTCAGTGAGTCCCCAGGGTCCTGTTTACCACTGGCAGATTTCTACGCTACCCAACCTGCAGCCAAAGAGAGTCCTGTAGACTACTGGGTCAGATTGAATACTGCTGCAGAAACAGCTGATAGACACCTGAAGCTTCAGAACAGTAGAATGGATAATATGGATGCAGAAATAGCCATGATATTCATCAGAAACTGCCCTGACCCCAGTCTCGCTTGTGTTTTTAAATGCAAACCCATAAGTAAGTGGTCCCTCACAGAGGTGCAAGAAGCCATTGATGAACATCAGCGAGAGCACCAAGTGAACAAGTTAAAGACAAACACAGAGAAGAAACATGTCCTCCAGTTAGCCACAGCTGTAGCGCCATTCAGCCTGCCCCTACACGAAACAGATCACACCCATGTAAACACAGCCCAGTACACGTCTGCTAACCCAACTAAGCCAAGTGGAGTAGCTGCTTCAGACCCAAGTGCTCTGGAACGTGTGTTAAGCATGTTAGAGAGGGTGTTAGAACGCACAAGCCAACCTGCCCAGACTGCTCAAGCACAGGCTCATCGAGTTTCCCCCTCTGCTCGTTTCACCCGCTGTCAGGTTTGTGGTCATGACTCTCACTCGACACGAACACACTGTATGAAAGAAAAGAGATGTCTAGGCTGCTTTGAACAAGGACATCAGCGAAAAGACTGTCCCAAAGCCACTGATTTGCGAACTGACGGCAATTCACCAAACCAGGGAAACTAACACACTCACACCGGAGAGGGGACAGTGTGAGTGTCAACAGTACAGCCCTCAACCCAGATGAAGATGCACAGTCTATGTATGCTGAGTCACTGAAATCTGCCCCACCTGGTACTGTCGTACTGTTTCAAAACATAGCCCACCTCGATGAAGCAGATAGTCTGTTCTACACCACTGCTCAGGTGGATGATAAAGTTTCATTGCAAGCCCTCTTAGACACTGGCTCCATGGCCTGCACCATAAGTGAAGAAGCTGAACAGGTGCTTGTGAACGCTGGCTCAGCACCTGAACCTTTCTATGTCAACAATGACATTGTGTTAGTTGGCTGTGGTGGCATTCAAGTCAAGCCCAAATGCATTCACAACCTGAAGATGGAAGTGTATGGATGCAAATTCACTGTGCCAGCCTTAGTGGTCCCTGGGCAGAAAGATCAAGTGATTCTTGGCACCAATGTCATCAAATACATCATGAAGCAGTTCAAACAGTCACCCCGCTTCTGGCAAGTTTTAAGCAAACCAGAGTCTGCAGATGAGCCTGAAATAATGCAGTTTGTTAACATGTTGGCTGGCATTAACAGATGGAAAGGGGATGCAATACCAGATTTCATCGGGACTGCCAAACTGTCCAAAGCTGTCACCCTTCTACCAAAACAAGAACATTTGGTCTGGGGCAAGTTACCTGCAACATCACCGCTTTCCGAGGGAAGTGCAATTCTAGTTGAACCATCTAAAGCACAGATCCACAAGAAAGATATAATTGTCTGCAGAGCTGTAGCCTCCATGAATGGTGACAGATGGGTCCCTGTCAGGGTTTTGAACACCTCTGACAGAGCAGTCACTCTAAAACGTCACACTAAGCTTGCAGACGTTTCAACCTGCATCGCCATTGAAGATCTGGAGCTGAGCTCGGAACAAAAAGAAGCAACAAAAATCGACGTGAAGTGCCAAGCAACATCTGGTGATGAGTTTGTCGATTCTGCTGCACCTCATCACTCCAGTTTCCGAGACAGTCTTCACAACATGGGCTTGGACGACCTGGACATTGATTCATGCGAGGTATCTGACTTCTGGAAGTCTCAGCTGATGCAACTGATACAGAAGTATGACGATGTTTTCTCGAGGTCTAAGCTTGACTGTGGCCTCGCTAAGGACTTTGTCCATCGCATTCATCTGTCTGATGAACGTCCATTCAGACTTCCATACCGCCGTGTTCCACCTGGGCAGTACCACAAGCTGCGACAAGTGCTTTCAGAGATGGAAGAACGTGAAATCATCCGCAAGTCTAACAGCGAGTGGGCATCCCCTCTGGTGCTTGTATGGAAGAAAAATNAGTGGATTGATATGATGGAAGTGTATCTGCAGAAGAGAAATCTTCCCATAGAGGAGCAGATGGATGAAGTCCTGAACCACCTGCTGGGCAAAGCAAAGAGCATTGTCAAAGTAGGACTCAAAAGCAGCTTCACATCAGGTACAGTTGTTACTCCTGAGAAAATCTATGGCATTCTGAGACGCTATTTCAGTGAGTCCCCAGGGTCCTGTTTACCACTGGCAGATTTCTACGCTACCCAACCTGCAGCCAAAGAGAGTCCTGTAGACTACTGGGTCAGATTGAATACTGCTGCGGAAACAGCTGATAGACACCTGAAGCTTCAGAACATTAGAATGGATAATATGGATGCAGAAATAGCCATGATGTTCATCAGAAACTGCCCTGACCCCAGTCTCGCTTGTGTTTTTAAATGCAAACCCATAAGTAAGTGGTCCCTCACAGAGGTGCAACTTCGGTAACTACTTGTAGTCGCTCTCGTGGTTCACTTGTTCAATTTCTGTTTGTGTCTCTTCTTTGTACAGGAGGTCTTAGCCACAGCTGTAGCGCCAGTCAGCCTGCCCCTACACGAAACAGATCACACCCATGTAAACACAGCCCAGTACACGTCTGCTAACCCAACTAAGCCAAGTGGAGTAGCTGCTTCAGACCAAAGTGCTCTGGAACGTGTGTTAAGCATGTTGGAGAGGGTGTTAGAACGCACAAGCCAACCTGCCCAGACTGCTCAAGCACAGGCTCATCGAGTTTCCCCCTCTGCTCGTTTCACCCGCTGTCAGGTTTGTGGTCATGACTCTCACTCGACACGAACACACTGTATGAAAGAAAAGAGATGTCTAGGCTGCTTTGAACAAGGACATCAGCGAAAAGACTGTCCCAAAGCCACTGATTTGCGAACTGACGGCAATTCACCAAACCAGGGAAACTAACA
>RPOG01003357.1:0-63758 GCA_008086565.1 Thalassoma bifasciatum
ACCAGGCAAAAACCAGAGTCTGGATCAGGCTACAACCTGAGGGCGAGGAACAAAACGCTGTTAAACACAGCGTCAGAGAGAGGCCCATTGTCTGATCCACTCAAACATGAATCCCTGCTGCCACTAGGGGGCATCCTGCCTCTGCTACACTCACACCCATGTGGTGAATCTCATCCATTATTATTAGAAGAAACCAAGTGATGCAGCTTGATTTAGTTCCTTTGTTTCACCTGTGAATGAAAAATAAATCACCTGCTGGGGTTTTTGTCACTGAGGTAAAATCCTGAACACCTTCACTCACTCGGCAGTTAATGATATCATCAATATCTCTGCTCAGGAAAGACATTTGTCGCTTGAAATCAAGAGGATTTTCTAACTAGGGATGAGATTTTATTGATTTCAGTGCCCTCATCAATTCCTCCTGTTAATTTTCTGTGTAAACAAAGTAGCGTTACAGGTTTTCCATATGAATATTTGATTGAATTTATGAGTAAATGAATATGAAATTGGTCAAAGGACACTCCACCATTGTTCAAAATTATTGTCCAGAGGCTCAATGATATTGAGGTCAGGAGACTGAGATGGCCACTCCAGAACCTTCACTTTATTCTGCTGTAGCCAATGGCGAGTCCCAACTTTTGACTTTTCATCCCAAATTGTTCACTTTTAATTTCAAGAGTGTGACTTCTTCTCTACAATATTGACTTTTTTATCTCAAAAAAATTGATTTCATATCAGAATGGTGTTTTTTTCTCAATTTTTTTTGTCCTTTATCTAAAATATTGGCCTTTTTTCTCTAGGTTTGACTTTTTATTTCAAAACTTTTACTTTTTTGAAAAATTTTGACTTTTATCTCAGAATTTTGAACTTATAATCTCATATTTCATCTTTGTATCTCAGATTTTCACTTAATTATCCCAAATTCCAATTTTCTGATTTTTCTTTTTTTTTTATCTCTAAATTTTGACTTTTGCTCCCAAATTTCTACATTTCATCCAAGAATTTTCACTTTATTATCTAAAAAATTTAACTTCTCCTCTATCATATCGACTCTTTATCTCAAAATTCTGACTTTATCTTAAAATTATCTTTTTTTCTCAGTTTTTTGTCTTTTATCTCAGAATATGGATTTTTTTTTTTCTAAGTTTTGACTTTGTAACCCCAAAATTCTGTCTTTTTTCAAAATTTCAACTTTTGGGTCAAAACTTTGACTTGGCCACCATACAGCCCATTTTTCCTCAAGTGCCTCCTTATTGTGCATGTTGAAACAGCCAGACCACATTCTTTCAGAGAGTCCTGTATTTCAGCTGGAAAAAAGTCAAAACTGAGATGAAAAAAGTTAAGATTTGAGGCAATAAGTCAAAATAATGAGAAAAAATTCAGAATTTTAAGTATAAAAAAATTTTTAAATTTGAAGCAAAAGGGAAATTTTGGGGAAAAGGTAAAAAAATTTGAGAAGTTGAAATTCTGTCCCTAAGATCAAAGCCATAGAAAAAAAGTCAGAATTATGAGATATTACAATTACAAGTAGTAAAATCAAAAGTATTGGATAAAACCAGAATCTTAAAATAAAAAAGTCAAAAATTTGGGATAATGGAGCTGAAATGTTGAGATAACAGGTCAAAAATATGAGAAAATGTCAAAATTCTCAGATAAGAAATAGAAATAATGAGACAAGAAGTAAGAATTTTTAGATGAGATATTCTAAATTTTGAGATTACAAAATCAAAATGTTGAATTAAAAAAGAGGAAATTTTTCAGAAATGTCTTTCTTCAGCCCATTTTTCCTCAAGTGCCTCCTTATTGTGCATCTTGAAACAGCCAGACCACATTCTTTCAGAGAGTCCTGTATTTCAGCTGAAGTTATTTGTGGGTTTTTCTTTGCATCCAGAACAATTTTCCTGGCAGTTGTAGCTGAAATTTTTGTGGTTTGGTTTCAACAGAATCCCTCATTTTCCACTTCTTCATTAGAGTTTGAACTCTGCTTATTGGCATCCTAAGTTCCTTTTATATTTTTTTATATCCCTTTCCTGTTTTATACAGTCGGATTAACAGTATCCAGGTTTCTCTCAGAGTAGAAAAACTCTTCAACAGAGCGAAACAAAGGATCCAGAGTCAGGTGAGAGGGACGTCACTAATTTGTGCAGAGCCTCGACTTAATCATTGGTTTTGCGGCTCAAATGCTCAAGTGGGCGCATACGACATGGCAGCCGGCGCAATTTCACACCGTGTTTCTGACACTGAGCAAGGGGCTCATTAAACTGTCATCCCGTCGGGTAATAAGGGGCTGGCACGGCGTTAGCTGTAAAGTGATAGCTCACAAACAGCACATTAGCATTTCTTTAGCTGGGGGGGATTAGAAATTATAGTCTGCTTCAAAGTCAAGATGGCCACCCTTCTTGGTTTCTGAGGCATTTCCAGCTCACGCTAATGAAGCCGGCGTCGTCCTACGAGCGGAGAAACGGGGAAACACGCAGCTGCTGGTGAAGAGGAGCTTTGTTTTCCAGGGAAGATGGAGAAAAGAGGAGTGTTTGAATAACAGATGTAGAGATAAAGTGTCTTCAGGCCGTGTGAGTAATGACGACATTAGATAAACACAAACTCTCCTGATAAAGATCCAACAAGAGCTGAAACTGAGAATTAGAGCTTCAGTTCTGCTTTTCTGCATCATTTAATGAGCTAATGGACTGGAAATGGGAAAAGATGGAGACAAAATTCAGAATTATTCAACCACAGAGCCGTCAATCATGGTGTCACACTGCAAAAAATGAAATTAGAGCGAGTGTTTACGTCCTGTTTTAACAAAAATGTCTTATGAGCCACATTCACATGACAAGTCCAGACAAAAAGTCTTATTGCAAGATACTGAAAGATAAAAATGATGACCGAATTTAAACGAGAAAAAAAAAATCAGCCAATGGTGTAAGAATAAAGGTTTTTGTATTTATACATTATTCTGATTTCAGGAATTATTTTTATGAACATTGTAGATTTCAACCTTTTTTGACAGAATGTGACAGGTGTGTTTAACACTGTTCATTGATAATGTCACATAAAAAAGAATAATAAGGAAAAAGAAAAAACACACCATAAAAACCTCAAAATAATAACAATAAAAAAATATTATTGCAGTTCGAGTTCCAACACCCATATATGTATATAAACATATGCACAAAGATATGCAAAATACATACATGACATATAGAACATATGATAATAATACCAATTGAAGATATTATAAAATTTTCTGTTTATAAGTAATTTGATTTCAAGAAACTTGACGAGCAATTTTTTTTTTTACCACATTAGAAGATTTTTTTTCACTTGTTCCAGGCAAAGTGTAATTTTTGTCTTTTGATATCTAGAAATAAGATATTTTTCTTCACTTGTCAGTTGAATGTGGCTCATATTAAGTATGATAAACCAATTATTATTAAAAATAAGACACAAACACTTGCTAAGATTTTAATTTTTACAGTGTACAACTTGTTTCATAGCATCAAAATTTGATTTAAGACCATTATTTATGGGGAAAAATAACACAAGATGTAATTAAGCACAACATAACTAACTAATAACAGGGACCATGTTTGATATTTGACTGTTAATTGACCTGTATATTCATTTTTTCAACTTTCATTGTTTTATGAAAGTCTAATCTAGGAAAAATTGGGTACTGTCTCTTTAAGACTCTCCTTTATCTGAGCTTGCTGTGCTCTGATTGGTCAGCTGTGTAGAAGTCTAAAGCCTGTTTGTTTAAACCTTGGAACATGAAGGACACAGGAGCTCCAAACGGCCCTTGTGATGTCATAGAGAGAATTCTAAAGCCTGTTTGTTTAAAACCTGAACATGAAGGACATGAGTTCCACACTGTCCTTGTGATGTCATAGAGTGTGTGTCCAATCAAAACAAGGCTGCAGTTGTAGTGTTTGGAGCAGAAGTTGAGACTTAATGATGATTTAATGAAAAATCCTAATCCAGGTTGTTGCGTTGATTCAAACTCAGACTCAGAGACAGACTCGTCTCCGCCTGTTTCCTGTTGTTGTTGCTGTGGGGTTTTTTTTGGCCTTGGAGCCGTTTTGTCCCTGATTGCCAGTGGCAGCAGCTCAGATGGAAACTTAAACCCATTACGGCAGAAGGTTTGATTCCCTGCTGAGAGTCTAATTTTGCCCCTGAGAGCTGGGGAGTGATGCTGAATTTACAAATAAATAATTGAAGAGATGAAGAACCCCAGTAAATGGCCCCCCGGGGGGAGGGCATCCAAACCTAATGTGGAGGCGGCGTCAGCGTCTCCTCTTCATTTAAACAAGTGTTCAGCTTATTTAACGCCGCCGTTAGCATGCAGGCGCTACAACGCGCTACAGCGGCTAATCAGAAATGTAAATATGAATAATGTTTAGAAACTAATTTCAGTTAAAAACCACATAAAACTGAAAAACTGGCTTTTTTGGGAGTTTATTTATTCTTTGCTCACATTAAGTCAAATTTTGAGATGACATGAAAATTAATGAGATAAAAACTAAAAATTTCAGCATTTTGTAACAAGATTATGATTTTTTGACTCAAAATTTTACCTTTTATATCAAAATTTTGACTAAATTCTAATTTTTTTCCCATTAATGTCAACATGGTGGCTTTTTATCTAAAATGTTCAATTTCCATCCAATTATTTCAACCTTTTTATTTGGTGATGTTGATTTTTTTTACGTCACAAAATTTCAGCATTTTGTCTCATAGTTTGTGTTGTTTTTTTTTTTTATCAAAAATTTTCAGCCTCTTATCTAAAATTTTGATTTTCCTTCTAAAATTTTTGACTTTTATATCAACATTTTGGCTTTTTATCAAAAATTTTGGATTTCCATCTAATTATTTTAACTTTTTATCTGGTAATGTTGAATTTTTTATATCACAAAATTTCAGCATTTTATCGCATAATTTTTTTTTGTCTTAAAATAAAAAAATTTCAGCTTTTTTTTCTCAAAATTTGACTAAATCCTTACAATTCTGACACATTTATTTCAAAATTTGGACTTTTCACTTCATTATGTTTACTTTTGCATTCAATTTTTGACTTTTTATCTCAAGGTTTTGGCTTTTTATCTAAAATTTTGGTTTTCCATCCAAGTAATTTAACTTTATCTTGTATTGTTGATTTTTTTTATATCACAAAATTTCAACATTTTATCTCATAATAATTTTTTTTTTTTAATAAAAAATTTTCAGCTTCTTATCTAAAATGTTGAGTTTTCATCCAAAATTTTGACCAAATCCTTACAATTTTGACACACTTATCTCAAAATTTAGACTTTAATTTCATTATTTTGACTTTTTACCTTAAATTTTTTCCGTTTTATCTTAAAATTTTGACTTAATATAGGCATAAACAATCCCAAAAAAGCTTAGTTTCATGTTAGTATTTTCAACTGGTGGAAATGGGTTTTAGTACCACATGCTTCAATAAAAAGAAAAATATTTTTATATTTTTCTTGTGCATAAATATGAATAATGCCTTAAAATAATTAAAGTTCAGTTTAGATTTGACCATCTTTGAGGTCAAACCGGGCTCTTGTCTCTGTGTTAGTGTTCAGTAGTTTAATCTTGTCTTAATGAAGTGTCAATAGTGCAGACCGGTGTGATTAATTTATGGGGGACGCTCGGCCTCTTCAGGGCCCTTCAGACCAGAACGTGATGGAAGGAGTGACAGCTCTTCTCCTATTGGCTGTGGCGGTGATGGAGAGCGGCGCCGTGGTTAAGTGGACCCCAGAGAACCATCCTCGTCTTTGTCTCCTCGGTTTTGTCAGGATTCATTTTTCCTGCCGAGGATGTTTTTCCATTATGGATTTGTCAGAGCGTCGTGGTGACGGCGTGGAAGGATCACAGGAAACACGGAGAAATGATGGACAACGGGTCAGAGCGACTCATCCGTCACCGAGACGTTTTTTTTAAAGACGAGGAACCTGCAGAACCACAACAGCTCAATATAATAATATAAAACAGAGTTTAGAGAAAGAAACCACAACATCTACCTCAATAAGACGACTATGAAGATTTTTCCATTTTATTCACCGTCGTCTTTATGACCCAAAACAAAACCTTCAAGAAAACTCTGGACTGGAAAATATAGAAATACTTATTTTCTGTCTTTTTATTGAAGCATGTGGTGAGGTAATATTGCGGAAACCCATTTCTTCCAATTCAAAAGAAATTTAAATAAAAAACCAACCTTGGCTTTGTCACCAACTTTTTCGGTCCAATTACGTCAAATTTTTTAGATAAAAGTCAAGATTAGGAGATTAAAGGTCAAAATTTAAAGCGAAAATTATCAAAATTTGAGATAAAAAGTCTAAATTATGGCATAAGAATTAATTTTTCTCCAAATTTAAGATTAAAATGTGAATAATTTAGATGCTAGTCAAAATTTCACATAAAAGTGGAAATTTTGTGAAGAAAAATTAGAAATTTTGAGTCCAAATGTCAAAATTGTAAGACAAAAAGGGCAAAATTTTTAGATGAAGTCAAAAAGATTTTAGACAAAAAGATTTTTAAAAAAATCAAAATTTCTACGAAAGAATTAATTAAGTTTCACATTAATATTAAATATTAATTAAATTCGATTAATTAAATTATTCAAATTAGGAGATAAAGAGTCCAAATTTTAAGAAAGCAAATCAAAATTTAAGATAAAAAGTCGAAATTATGGTTTAAAAATCTAAATTCAAGAGAAAATTTCGAAAAATTTAGATGAAAGTCAAAATTAAAGACAAAACGTGGACGTTTTGAGATAGAAAGTAGAAATTTTCAGTTCAAATTTAAAAATTTTAGGAATAAAAGAGCACATTTTTTAGATTAAGTCAAAAAGATTTTGACAAAAAGATTTTTAAAAATCTAAATTTCTATTCAAGAATTCAAAATTTTACATAAAAAGTCAAAAATGTTGCCAAAATTATGAGACAAAAGGTTAAAATATTGAGATATAAAGTCAAAATAACAAGAAATATATTTATTTTCTTTATTTGTCTTTCTACTGATTTGCAGAATCTGTAGACTTCAGACATTGATAGATTAATTGATTGATTGATTGAAAGAACAAAGGGAAAGAAAATAGAAAGAAATGTAATAAGAGATCATCAAATTAAGAAAATAATAACAACAATAACATAAATGTTAAATTTTACTTATTTTTATTTGACATCATTGCACAAAATTCACCAATATTCAGAAACATATTGAATGTGCAATAGATCTTAAATACAAAAATAAATTATCGTACCTTGACCTTATTTACATTTTTATTTATTCATCAGTATAAATCTTGAAAATTACTTCATTTTTATTGTTTATTATTATTTTTACTCAATCTAATATCTGCAGCATCACTTGTTTACTCTCAGTAAAGTCTTTAAATCTCTGCAGAAGCTTTTTGCTGACGTTTGATTAAGGCTTGAAAAAAGAGACAAACACAGAAACGTTTATTTAGAGGAGTATTAGCCGAGAGCGTGCGCAGTTTTCCTGAGAGGAAATAAGGAGCCGTGTGTTTAATGGGGCAGAAAAACGAGCTGAGGATGTTTTTGGTGTTTTTGTTCAGTGAAGCTGCTTTTTCACAGATTCAGTCGTTATAAAACCATTACTCACAGCCTGCAGCGCTCCAAAATAAGTCTGTTTACTCACTCTGACTCAGAACCAGAGCCAGGAAAAAACAGGGATTCAAACCCTCATCCGCTGGCGTGAATCTGCAGCCTCAAAGCATCATGGGTAATTGAGCTGAGTGTGTTCAGTTTAAACACATTAATCACACTCAGCAGCTTCGACTCCATTACAAAGACACACACTTTCTCTTCTGCCTTATTATGCTCCGGCTTTTGTCGCGCGCTCGTGTATCGGTGTTGCCGCGTTAGCACGAAGGCGCCGTTAATTTGTTTGACAACACAAAACGCCGCCCCGAAACCTCGGCTGCTTTTATTGTTAAGAGGCGGCGAGGAAATTGCTGCATTATTCACTTTCAATTAGAGAGAGAGGCAGAAAAGGATGAGAAGGCTGAGAACACCTTCACGTGGTTAACGTCTGCAGACTCATTAAAGAGGAGGACGACTTCATCATCACAGAGAGAAACGACCACGACTCTGTTTGTTCTGCTGATTAAAATCTCCAGGTTTATAATCACCATCAGCTTTACATCTGTTTATCTGCTCTCTTCATTTCTACATCAACCACAGGAACAAAGCAGAGAAACTCTAAATACTCTCTGCACATGACAACACACAGAGATCTGAGCATTACATCACTCTACCTGCAGAAAACAACAGCACACAGAGATCTGAACATTACATCACTCTACCTGCAGAAAACAACAACACACAGGGATCTGAACATTATATCACTCTACCTGCAGAAAACAACAACACACAGGGATCTGAACATTATATCACTCTACCTGCAGAAAACAACAACACACAGGGATCTGAACATTATATCACTCTACCTGCAGAAAACAACAACACACAGGGATCTGAACATTATATCACTCTACCTGCAGAAAACAACAACACACAGAGATCTGAACATTATATCACTCTACCTGCAGAAAACAACAACACACAGGGATCTGAACATTATATCACTCTACCTGCAGAAAACAACAACACACAGGGATCTGAACATTACATCACTCTACCTGCAGAAAACAACAACCACAGGCAGCTTTAACAGACATGACTCTGTAGTGGAGATCACTGCATCTATAAAAAAAAGATTACTCTCTAGTGGACGTTACTGCATTTATATAAAGAAAAATGACTCTGTAGTGGAGGTAACTGCATTAACACCATAACAAATGACTCTGTAGTGGAGGTAACTGCATTAACACCATAACAAATGACTCTGTAGTGGAGGTAACTGCATTAACACCATAACAAATGACTCTGTAGTGGAGGTAACTGCATTAACACCATAACAAATGACTCTGTAGTGGAGGTAACTGCATTAACACCATAAGAAATGACTCTGTAGTGGACGTCACTGCATTAACAGCAGAAGAAATGACTCTGTAGTGGAGGTAACTGCATTAACACCATAACAAATGACTCTGTAGTGGAGGGAACTGCATTAACACCATAAGAAATGACTCTGTAGTGGAGGTAACTGCATTAACACCATAAGAAATGACTCTGTAGTGGAGATCACTGCATTAACACCATAAGAAATGACTCTGTAGTGGAGATCACTGCATTAACACCATAAGAAATGACTCTGTAGTGGAGGTAACTGCATTAACAGCATAAGAAATGACTCTGTAGTGGAGGTAACTGCATTAATAAAAAAAAGAAAACACATGACTCTATAGTGGAGGTAACTGCATTAATAAAAAAAAGAAAACACATGACTCTTCAGTGGAGGTCACTGCATTTATATAAAGGAAAATTACTCTGTAGTGGACGTTACTGCATTAATGAAAACAGACATGACTCTGTAGTGGAGATCACTGCATTAATATACAAACATGACTTTAGTGGAGACCAATACATTCATAAAAACAAACATGACTCTGTAGTGGAGGTCACTGCTTTAATATAATAAGACATGACTCTACAGTGGATGTTACTGCATTTATATTGAGAAAAATTACTCTGTAGTGGATGTAACTGCATATATATATAGACAGAAGTTACTCCGTAGTGGAGATCACCGCATTTAAAAAAAAAAAAATGTGACTCTGTAGTAGAGGTCACTGCATTAACACAAACAGAGAAGACTCTATAGTGGATGTAAATGCATTTTTATAAAGAAAAATTACTCTGTAGTGGATGTAACTGCACAAATATGGACAAAAGTTAGTTCGTAGTGGAGATCACTGCATTAATAATCAGAATACTTTGGAGGAAATTGCTTTTTTTAGTTTACAGTTACTCCCTTTCAGAAAGTGTTAGAAATATAAGAAAGTACAAATATAAGCGGAAGTTTCTCACCCAAAATTGAAATCTAAGTATAAAAATATAAAATAAAATATAGAACAGAACATTAAGTATGTACAGTCTACCTAAAATGTGGTATATACATGATGAGATTGGTATGGAATATTGCACAAGTATTAACATAAAGAAATTATAAATTATAGATATTATGGATATGGATATAATACAATAAGAAATAACTCTGTAGTGGAGATCACTGCATTAAGATAAGATAGGATTCCTTTTCCTTTCTTGATGTTGGGTCCCTGTTGAAAGAATAAAATATTAAAATAATTTAACACTAACAGGTATCAACCTAATAATGTTTTGTGAAGTGTCTTGAGATAACGTTAGTTATGATTTGGCGCTTTATAAATAAAGATGGATTGATTGATCGATGTTATGGTGAAATCTGAAC
Organism: Thalassoma bifasciatum; assembly: GCA_008086565.1. Lineage (NCBI taxonomy): Eukaryota > Metazoa > Chordata > Actinopteri > Labriformes > Labridae > Thalassoma > Thalassoma bifasciatum. The sequence goes on from RPOG01003357.1 coordinate 10,366, forward strand.
AGGTAGTTTGGAAATCTGACGTCTAAGTTGAAAAGCAACATCAGGTGTGAATGTGTGTGTGTGACATTTCCTCGTGGCCCCCTGCTGATCCACCTCGTCTCACACTCGTTCTCTCTAATAACCACCAGATCTAGAAAAAACCAATTAACTCACTTTCAGGTGTTTTGTCTTTTTCCTTTTCCTGCACATATATCTACGCCGCACTATTTCCCATAAGTGCGTCCAATTGTGTTGAGCAGCAGCAGCAGGGGGCCTCTCCTCATGTTTCATACATGAGCTCATTAGCGGCGCTCAGACTGCCCTCCTCTCCGCTCAGCCGCCGCCGCCGCCGCCATCGCCTCGCCGCAGGCAGGAGGGCAGCAACATAAGCTTCACGTCCAAACTCTACGCCCTGAAGAAAATCTGGCAGAATCTTTATGAAATGAGTTTATTCAGAGGCTTTTTCCACTTTTATACCAGGAGAGAGGATCTTCTTACTTTGACTTTTGACATCAACTCAAAATGAGATTATCAGCACGAAAATACGTTTTTTCTAAATGCTAATTCTCAGCTTCTTTATCAGGTCAGACAGGACCAAATAAATTTACGTGAAGTTGAAGTCGCTATGACAACACCAACACCAAGAGAGATCTGAGTTTTTCTCTGCTGAAAATGATTTCTGTGATTTATTTAGTAGAAATGGGGGAAATAAACTGCAACCGTTTGCGTTGCGTAGTGACTGCGTTTGTCAACTCACAATTTACGTCCACCAAGCCGCAGGGCTGACAAGTGGTTGGTCTCACGAGATCGGCGAGTTCCCGTGCTCCCCACTCCATACATAAGTCTCTCTTCATTTGTGTTGATCCGTAAAACCTTAAATCTGTTGACTCTTGGCGTTTCTCGGCTCGTTATTTGTTTCTGTTTATAGCCATAATCAAGCTAAATACAATCTAGTTTGGGCACGGCAAAATGTGAAACATGGGCTAAAGGCTAAAAAACAAGCTAAAAAGCTAAAATACAAGCTTAAGGCTGAAACACAAGCTAAAAGCTAAAAAACAAGCTTTAAGGGGGAAATAAACTGCAACCGTCTGCGTTGTACCTCCGCTGTGGTGCGTAGTGACTGCGTTTGTCAACTCACACCGGCTGCGTGTTATGTCCGACAATCCGCAGGGCTGACAAGTGGTTGGTCTCGCGAGATCGGGGAGTTCCCGTGCTCTCCACTCCATACATAAGTCTCTCTTCATTCATGTTGGTCCGTAAAACTTTACATCTGCTGACTCCTGACGTGTGTCCGCTCATTATGTCCATTTATTGCCGTTATCAAGCTAAATACAATCTAGTTTCGGAACGGCAAAATCCAAAATATGGGCTTAAGGCTAAAACATGAGCCAAAATGCTAAAAAACAAGTTAACGGCCAAAACAAGGCCCAAAGGCTATAACACAAGCTAAAAAAGCTAAAATACAAGCTTGAGGCTAAAACACAAGCTAAAGACTGAAACATGAGCTAAAGGCTAAAACACAAGCTAAAGGCCAAAACGTGGACCTTAGGGTAAAAAATGAGGCTAATGGCTTGAACGGGGCCGAATGCTAAAAAATAAGCTAGTGGATCAAACAGGGCCTCGAGGCTAAAACAACGGCTAAAAGTTAAAACACAAACCAATGGCACAAACATGAACTTCAGGCTAAAACACTGGGAAAAGGCTAAAACACCGCCTAAAAGCTTAAACACAAACCAGAGCTAGAGGCTAACACACAAGCTAAAGACCAGAACACGGGTTAAAGGCTAAAACAAAAACTAAAGAAATAGTATAAGTTATCTTGAACAAATAAAAATAAAGTTTAAAAGAAAATCTTTTCACTTTGACTTTAAAAACAAATACAACAGTGACGACAGGTCTTCACTCTCTATGAAAATGTATAAGGTTGGTTGACAAGCAAGTTAGAATTATTGCTTTCAACCATTTCAGAGCATTTAGACAGCACCAGTTGACATAATAAATGTATTTAATGTCAATATTTCATTTTTTGTGTGTATCTTATGTAAATGTGTACATGTGTGAAAGGCAGCATACCCCTCTTTAAGTTTTCGCTTACCTCAGGAAACTTAAAGAGGGGGTATTCTGCTTTCGTTGAGCAGCTGCATCACAAAAGCTGACATTTGATTTTCCAGTTTTAACACCAGTTAGATTTGATTACATTGTTTATATGGAATTAAAAGTGTTAGAAATGCAAAAAATGGGATTAAATCAATATTAAAATTCATTCTCTCTTTACAGAAAGTCGACTGAAGGAAAACACGACCAGGTACATGAAGCTGTTGGAGGACAAACTGCACAGGTAAAGACTTTTTTCACAGTTTCTTTGTTTGTGTTTTTAATGAAACGAGTGGATAATGATCAGAAAAACAAAGAATAATCAGTCTGAGAGGATGTTGTCCTCATTCAGGGATCATCTCCTCACTTCTTCACCCGTCACATCACACACTCACACCTTTCTCTTTATCCACAGGCCTGTTCTCACATTTCCCTCCGTCTCTCACCTGCACCGTCTCTTCCTCTTCTCACCCTCTCAGAGATTTTTCTGTCTTTTACTTTACTTTAGTTTCCTCCTCATGCTGAGGGAGAAACATCTTTTTATGAAACTCCAGGGACAAAACCAAACCTCATTTTTCTTTTTCCCGTCCAAAGAAATGTGAAAAATTTACACACGGGAAGTTTGGTATTTTGGTTTGAATGGCCAATTTTTGACGATTTTTTGACTATGTGTTTGAACAAGCTGGTCGCAGAGCTTTTGTTCTATTGTCTTCAAATTAAATATGTGTATACTTAACAGATTGACAATTGATAGTTGAAAAAGGATTTTTCATAACTAAATGGGCGTGGCCAGCAGAGGTGGCTAAACATGACGAATTTTTTTTTTGCCTGAAAATTTTTGTGCAAATTTATCATACCAAGAGCTTTGCAAAAAAATGTTATAAGGAAAACTAAAAATGAAGTTTGGAAATTTGAGGTCTAAGTTGGAATTTTCCTACGCGCAGGGTACGTATTTGAACAAATTTGTTCAAGCTTTTTTATAGGATCATCTCCAAATCCATTATGTGTATACTGGACACTTTAACCATGAAAAGTTAAAAAAGTTTTTTTTGTATCCGAAGTTAACAAAATTAGCCGACGTGCAATTTTAAAAAATTAGATTAAATAAATTAAAAAAAAACCTTCAAAATAATAAAATATATCTTATCGTCTCCAGATAATATAATCAAAAATGGGAGGAAACTCTGTTAAACTGTAACTTTTTTGGTCTTATAATGCAGAGAAACATCGACTCTTTCCTCAAAAGAAAAGACACTGAAAATGAGTTAGAAATTTAAAAAATAAGCAGATTAAAATTTAAACAAGCTGAGAGAGACAGAGATGAATATAAAAGCCAATTTTTGCTGGTTAAAAATATAGAAAATTAAAAACAGGTTTTTGTTTTTTTTTCCATATTAAGTCACGACTTATAATAAAATCAAGAAATCTTGACTCCTTCTCATAGTTTCGACTTTTTTTTTTTCTAATTATGACTTTTTAATGAATCCAATAAAAATCTAATTTGTAGTTCTAAACATTTAGGACATTTATTATACACTTTTGTCTCTTCCAGGACATTATTCTTTTTTCCCCCTTAGTTTTTGGCCACCTCCACTGGCCACGCCCACTTAGGTATGAATAATCCTTCAATAATTAAGTCTTGAAAACTACCTTGACTTTTAAAAAATCCCTTTTTACGTATTCCAAATTGTTTCTAAAAGAGCCCGGTAGACTCCCCTCTGGGTTTTTCCTCGGAGCGCGTGAAGTCGATAACGTCGGCGTCTCCGTGTCTGTTTGACCCTGTCTCTGCTCGGCGAGAGGACGGCGGGGGTTTTTTTTCTGCGTGACGTCCTCAGAGAGCGGGGTCACCTCCTCTCTGGACGGGCGCCAGGAGTCAGTCACGCCGCGAGCTGTTTGTTGTTGAAGGATGCAGCGACCGGAGCAGGAAAACATGGCCGTGGTCTTAGCGCCCAGCAGGGGGGCACGCCTCTGGACCCGTCCTGTCAGAAGGGCAGATGGTCACTGCGGCTGATTTTAGTTTGAATTTCTAACACAGAGTTTCAGAGAGAGAGAGAGTCTGTCCGAGAGATAAGAGACAAGAAGAGCTGACTCACCGGGAGGAGAGTTTGTCCGGATGTTTTTCCAACTCAGGGCCCACTTTAAAATCTCAGAAATGTTTCCAACCCAATAAGTACGGCGGATATAAAACACCTTTTTAGAACCCCATAAAAGTAATAACTGTAAATAATGTAACAGATTCTGAGCCCAAAAGAAAAAAAACTTGTTACAGTTTGAGTCATTTATTAAATTTCGGTTTTTAATACATTATTTTTGTTGCGTTTTGTCACTTTTGTTACATTTTTGACAAGTTATTATTATAAATTTATTACATATTGGGTCATTGTTAAGTTTAAGTTGGGTCATGTTACTAATCGGCCACTATTCTTCCTTAGTGGACATTTTTTATCTTTGAATATCTGAATGTTTTTAATTTCCTAGCCGAGTTCATAACCGAGCTTTAACATTTAAAACGTTATTCTGTATATTTGTATCTTTCTTTATTTATTTGTATCTTGTATCTTTATATAATTACACTCCACTAAAATCAGACTATTTTAGAAATTTTTTGGCAGCCCACTTACAGTACCTTCACGACCCACCAGGGGGCCACGACCCACAGGTTGGAATTCACTGTTTTGTTCAGTTTCTTTGAAATTTCCTCAAAATTTCAAGGTTGGTAGGTGAAAATTAGTTCATAATTTATAGTTATTTGTGGACCTCACTTAATATTACTCACAATGTATTTAGTAAATCAGCGTCTATTTAACACCTTTTTTCGAGAAAAAGCAGAATATAATTACACTGTGCTGTTGGAACAATTCTCCATACACTTTGTGGTGAATTTTGATTTTATTTCAAATGAATTATCGACCAATTGTCCTGTACTTACCTTGAAATTCAGAGGAAATTTCAAAGAAATTGAACAAAATAAATCAAAAATAAATTTGGGCATTATTTTAAATAAATCACATGGTTATTTTCACCCTGTCAAAATAACATTGGGGGGAAAGTTCAAATAAATCTAATTACTACAACCTAAATCCAACGAAATTTGTGGACCTGTAAATTGTTTCCAAACATTTCCACGAGATAATGTTGAGTTATACAAAATTAGAATTTAGACAGGGTGAGAAAAAAACCCTCTACACAAAAACAAAAACAAAAAAAGAAGATAAAAAGATTATTTTTCTGGATTTCTCAATCGTAAATGTGGATCTGTAAGGTAAAGTGTTTCCAAACATTTCTACGAGATATGCTTTTTTTTTATAACGGTTCCATTAGAACGAATGGAGAGAGAGTTTTTGATCTGTACTGCAGATGACGCCCATATTTTTTAAAGTGTATACATCAGACTCTGGTTATATATATAGATTTTTTTCAGGTACTGGTACAAATTTCCGGTACCGTCTCTTTAAGACACCCTTTCCTATGAGCTCACTGCGCTCTGATTGGCCGGCTGTGCAGAATTCTAGAACCCCTTTTGTTTAGAACATGAAGGGCAGAGGGGTTCCGAACTGCCTTTGTGATGTCATAGAGTCATGATGTCATCAATCTTTGCTTTTATACAGTAAAGGTAAATGTGTGATTTATTATCTGTGTTACATTACGTCATGATTATATTCCAGGTGTGGAATATAATAAAAAAAGGCAGTAAAATGGTCTGAAAGGTAAAAGCAGAGAGATTCAGGAGCAGAAAATCCTGAAACAGTGTTAAAATGTGAGGATTTCCTGTGTGAAAAGGGCTGAAGAGAACATATTTGTCTGAGTATTTTAATGACTCGCACACCCGCTGCATTGTCCCCATTAAATATGATAAATAGAATCCAAATCTGAACACAGAGCTCATAAACAGGGCAAATAGAGGAGGCATTTCCTAATGAATGATCTCCATAATGCATTAAAGCTCTGCTGCTAATCTGAATAAAATGTTTTTTGTTCTGGTGACACACTTACAGCATCTGCGCTGCTCCAACATCCTGTTCTCGTCTTTAGCAAGGAAGAGATAATTGCTTTTTTCAGCAGCATCCGTCTCCACGGAGACCAGACATCTCACCAGCACTAATCTACCCCCCTCTTCCTCTCCCTCCTCCTCCTCCTCCTCCCCCCTCACCTCCCATCAGCAGTAATGTAGAGATGAGATATTCAGGAAACGTCCGTTCAGTCAGGACGAATCTGTGTCACTGTGTCAAACCTGAAGCTGCAGCTGAGTCTGTGAGATTTGATCCTGAAGCTTCTGGAAACACGACATGAACGACGTGTGGAGCTGATTTAGGGCTAAAATCAATACCTCAGCGCATCCTCAGCGCATTTTTCTAATGTGTTGTGTTGCTGTCCATTTGTGGCACATTTTTCCAGTGTGTTGTGGCATGGTCTTTGCAGCGCATTTTTTAACCTGTTGCGTTTTAATCTACTTTAAGCGCATTTTTTATTTGTTGTCTTGTGTTCCTTGTAGCACATTTTTCTCATGTGCTGTGTCGAGGTCCATTTACAGCGCATTTTTCTAACGGTTGCAGTCCATTTACAGCGCATTTTTCCAATATGTTGTGTCGTGTTGCGGTCTTTGCAGCGCATTTTGCCAATGTGTTGCATTCAGGCCCATTTACAGCGCATTTTTCTAATGTTTTGTGGTGCAATTCATTTGCAGTGCATTCTACTTACGTTTGTGTGGTCTTTGCGGAGCATTATTCCAATATGTTGGGTTTACTGTCCATTTGAAGTGCATTTTTCCAGTGTGTTACGTCGAGGCCTATTTGCAGTGCATTTTCTCATATGTGTTGTGTTGTGGTTCATTTACAGCGCATTTTTCTAACAATTGTGGTCCATTGGCAGTGCATTTTACTTATATGCTGTGGTGTTATCCATTTGCGATGCATTTTATTTGTGTGCTGGTTGTGGTCTTTGCAGCGCATTATTCTAATGTGTTGTGTTGCTGTCCATTTGTAGCGCATTTTTCCAGTGTGTTGTGGTATGGTCTTTGCAGCGCATTTTTTTAACCTGTTGCGTTTTAATCTACTTTAAGTGCATTTTTCTTATTTGTTGTCTTGTGGTCCTTGCAGCGTATTTTTCTAATGTGCTGTGTCGAGGTCCATTTACAGCGCATTTTTCCAATATGTTGTGTTGTGTTGTGGTCAGACTTTAGGAAACTGAATTTATAGAAAACAGAAACGAAACGAGCTGCAAATAGTTTAACGTAACCTTTTAAAAACGTATATGTGATGCGCTACAGTGACGTAACAATCTGCAAAGAGAAAACATCTATAATTAAGTGAGTCCATCAATCAGAAAATGTAATTGAACATATAGTGTTGAGAAATGTCATGTGATGCAAAAAGAAAACCTCTAAAATACGTAACATGTTGCAAACAATGAATAACAAACACATGAATATTGTATTCCAGGAAAAATCAATACCTCCATATTTTTTCGCTATATCTCGATATTTTGATTTCTCCTGTAAATCACTGTATTAAATGTTCAATTCAACCCTTTAATTAATGAAATGACACCAGTATAACGATTCAAGCAGACCTTTCAGTAAGATTTATAACATTTGCTGCCAAAAAGGGAAAAATCAAAATCAGGTCAAGTTTAACAAACCGTTTACTCCAAAACACACTTTATATATTTACATATTTTCAATTTCAGTAAAAGATTTCATTCAGATTTATTTATCTGGTTGAATGTATCACATGACTGTCTCAATAGTTTTCTAAAATTACAACAATGAAGATTAAAAATTTGGAAATAAAATGAACTGAAACTGGGGATGACTTAATCTAACTCCTATTTTTATAAATCAGCTACTTGTCTACTGTTGTAACTGCGCGCTGTCGCCCCCTGCTGGTCTGGAATACTCATTATTCTGTTGTTTTAAAGCCTGATTTTTTACACCTGGACTTGACACGTCCTGGGCCTGAAACCCACAGGAAGTGAAGATGTGAAGTGAAACAAAGAAGCTCAGTCTGTCTCCTCCTCCTCTTCATGCTCCGTCTGTCACACCTCGTCCAAACATATTATTAGCGCCTTTCTCTGCTGGTGTTATCTGAGACGCTGCTGCCTGATTAAAGTCAAACCTCAGCGGCTTTTCCTCCTGACGTGTGAATTATGTTTATGGATCATAAACAGCAGCAGAGAGGCTGGAGGGGAAAAATGCACTCATTTAATTTTACCCCTGACAGTGATGTCTTCATCTGTCTGAGCCTCAAAGCGCATTTTTATAATGTGTTGTGTTGCAGTGCATTTTACTGAAATTTGGGGCCAATTCACAGTGCATTTTTGTAATGTGTTGTTGTCCATTTGCAGGGCATTTTTTACGTGTTAAATTGTGATTCATTTGAGGCGCATTATCCAATGTGTTGTTGTCCATTTGCAACACATTTTTCTAATCTGTTGTGTTGTGGTCTTTACAGTACATTTTTCTCATGTGTTGTCTTGTGGACCATTTGTAGTGCATTTTTCCAGTGTGTTGTGTTATAGTCTTTGCAGCGCATTTTTTTGACCTGTTGTGTTTTAGTTGACTTTAAGCGTATTTTTCCAATGTGCTGTGTTGAGGTCCATTTACAGCGCATTTTACTATTATTTTGTAATCCATTTACAGCGCATTTTTCCAATATGTTGTGTCATGTTGCGGTCTTTGCAGCGCATTTTACCAATGTGTTGCATTCAGGCCCATTTACAGCGCATTTTTCTAATGTTTTGTGGTGCTATCCATTTGCAGTGCATTTTACTTATGTGTTGGTTGTGGTCTTTGCAGCGCATTATTCCATTGTGTTGTGTTGCTGTCCATTTGTTGCGCATTTTTCCAGTGTGTTACGTTGAGGCCTATTTGCAGTGCATTTTTCTAATATGTGTTGTGTTATGGTTCATTTACAGCGCATTTATCTAACAATTGTGGTCCATTTACAGTGCATTTTACTTATGTGTTGTGGTGTTATCCACTTCCAGTGCATTTTATTTGTGTGCCAGTTGTGGTTTTTGCAGTGCACTTTTTCAAATGTGTTGTGATTTGATCCATTAACAGCGATTTTTTTGTAATATGTGTTGTCTTGTGGTCCATTTGTAGCGCATTTTTTCAGTGTGTTGTGTTATGGTCTTAACAGCGCATTTTTTTGACCTGTTGTGTTGTGGTCGTCTTTCTGCGCATTTTTCTAATGTTTTGTGGTGCTATCCATTTGCAGTGCATTTTACTTATGTTTGTTGTGGTCTTTGCAGCGCATTATTCCAATGTGTTGTGTTGCTGTCCATTTGTTGCGCATTTTTCCAGTGTGTTACGTTGAGGCCTATTTGCAGTGCATTTTTTTAATGTGTTGTGTTGTGGTCTTTGCAGCGCATTTTACTAAAGTGTTGCATTGAGGCCCATTTTCAGAGCATTTTCTAATATTTTGTGGTGCGATCCTTTTGCAGTGCATTTTATTTGTGTGCTGGTTGTGGTCTTTGCAGTGCACTTTTACAAATGTGTTGTGTTTAGATCCATTTACAGCGCATTTTTCTTATGTGTTGTGGTCTTTGCAGCGTATTATTCTAATGTTTTATGTTGAGGCCCATTGGCAGCGCATTTTTCTCATATATGGTGTGTTGCGATTAATTTGCAGCGCATTTTAATAATGTATTATATAATATTAGTGGAAGTGTCTAATGTGAAATCAGAGTTTTGGTCTCAGTGTTTATGTCTGAATGTCCTGGTTCCAACAGCTGCTGCTTCGTCCAGCTTCATAAATATAAACCTCCCTCTGTCTGAGTGTATGTGAGAGTGTGTGTGTGTGTGTGTGTGTGTGTGTGTGTGTGTGTGTGTGTGTGTGTGTGTGTGTGTGTGTGTGTCGCCTGGAGCAGAAAGAGCAGTCCTGTCAGTCAGCCGGCCCACGATAAGGCAGAGTAACATTCGGACAGATCGCGCCCGTCTGTCTCTCCGTCTGATTACGGCGCCGTCAGCAGAGCAGCACGCCCACTCCGGCCTCTGTCAGACGGCGAGCGAGCGGCGACCGCCACCAATTAACCCGACAGGCGAGGAGTTCACACCGACGGGCGAAAGAATCCAAACATGACACCGACTTTAGGAAACATAACAGTTTTCCAAAGTGTTGTCTTGTGGTCCTTGTAGCGCATTTTTCCAATATGTTGCATTCAGGCCCATTTACAGCGCATTTTTCTAATGTTTTGTGGTGCTATCCATTTGCAGTGCATTTTACTTATGTTTGTTGTGGTCTTTGCAGAGCGTTATTCCAATGTGTTGTGTTGCTGCCCATTTGTAGTGCATTTTTTCCAGTGTGTTACGTTGTGGTTCATTTACAGCACATTTTTCTAACAATTGTGGTCCACTTGCAGTGCATTTCACTTATATGTTGTGGTGTTATCCATTTGCGGTGCATTTAATTGTGTGCTGGTTGTGGTCTTTGCAGCGTATTTTTTTAACCTGTTGCGTTTTAATCTACTTCAAGCGCATTTTTCTTATTTGTTGTCTTGTGGTCCTTGTAGCGCATTTTTCTAATGTGCTGCGTCGAGGTCCATTTACAGCGCAATTCTCTAATGGTTGCAGTCCATTTACAGAGCATTTTTCCAATATGTTGTGTTGTGTTGCGGTCTTTGCAGCGCATTTAACCAATGTGTTGCATTCAGGCCAATTTACAGCGCATTTTTCTAATGTTTTGTGGTGCAATCCATTTGCAGTGCATTTTACTAACGTGTTGGTTGTGGTCTTTGCAGTGCACCTGTCTGTTGTATTGTGTTGTGGTCGATTTGCAGTGCATTTTTCGAATGTGTTACGTTGAGGCGTAATTGCAGCGCATTTTTCTAATCTGTTGTGTTGTGGTCTTTGCAGCGCGTTTTTCTAATGTGTTGTCTCGTGGTCCATTTGTAGCGCATTTTTCCAGGGTGTTGTGTTATAGTCTTTGCAACGCATTTTTTGACCTGTTGTGTATTAGTTGTCTTTAAGCGCATTTTCCAAAGTGTTGTCTTGTGGTCCTTGTAGGGCATTTTTCCAATGTGCTGTGTTGAGGTCCATTTACAGCGCATTTTCTAACGGTTGCAGTCCATTTACAGCGCATTTTACTATTATTTTGTAATCCATTTATAGTGCATTTTTCCAATATGTTGTGTCGTGTTGCGGTCTTTGCAGCGCATTTTACCAATGTGTTGCATTCAGGCCCATTTACAGCGCATTTTTCTAAAGTTTTGTGTCGCTCACAGTGTGTGCTGTTAGTGAAATTAACGATCCAGACAGGAGACAGAGTTTGTACCAGGCTTTAAATACGATAATTTCAGCTCTGAAAACTTGGCTTTGTGTGTACGTGACTTCCGGTCCTTCCGGAGCCAGACTCTAGTGGTCACTGGAGGAACTGCAGCTTTTTAGATTTTCTGTGTTGTCTCATTTTTCAGACCGGAGGTTGCCGCTTTGATATAACATGTCAGAAACAAAATGTAATTTCCTCTGTGATAAATGCGTCCACTGTGGCGTTTGACACGTGTGACACATGCGTTTGAGACTTTGACGTTTTTTGTTTTTTTGTCAGAAACATTTGATTGTTGAGAAATCCCCACAGAGATTGATTTATGTGCATGTGTGTGTGTGTGTCTCCACTTCAGAAGAGACAAATAACAATGGCTCGGCTCGCTGGCTGCATCCTCGCCATGGCAGGATTCAGAGGCGGCGGCGGCTCTGAGCGCTGAATTGGCGAGGGCAGGGGGGTGGGGGTGGGGGGTAAGGGGGGGCTGGGCCCGGCAATTTTTCTATTGTGTTCGTGCCAAACGAAGGTTAGCGAGCGGCTGAGAGGCGTGCGTTGGCAGGGCGCAGAGGTTGGCAGCCTTTTCAGGCAGGAGATGGGCTGTAAAACAAGTGGCTTTCAATATTTCAGCAGAGAACGAGAGAGAGAGAGAGAGAGAGAGAGAGAGACAGAGGGGAAGATTAAACAGTATTGTCTGGTGCTTCTGCCTCAGTTTGTTTATGCATGATGGAAAACCAGCAATTTCTCAAATCTTCCCTCCCTGCAGGGACACACTCTCTCTCTCTCTGGGTGAAAATACTGAATATATTATCCGCGCTGATATATAAGGTTTCATTTTTTATCGCTCTCACTCAGACGCTGTGAAAAGTTAAAGTGTTTGTGAGAGAGAGAGAGAAACTCATCCTGAGGTGGAAACAGAAACAGGAGAGAGGAGGAGAAGAAGAAATGATATTTGGTTTGTTTTTCTGAACAAGCTGGAAAAAACTCTCAAAGCTCAAACAAAAAAAACATGGAATAAAAAAAAAATACCTGCAGTTCCCTGAGAGTCCACTAGGGTTTTCTGCTTTGTGCGAAGAGTTTCAGACTTAATTATCATAATTTTTTTTTTTTTTTTTATGTTTTATCTCAAATTTCAAGTTTTTATCTGAAGATTTTAACTTTTCATCTCAAAACTTTTACCTATTTTCTTACAGTCTTGACTTTTGATCCCAGAATTTCAACTATTAATTAAAATATTTGAATGTTTGTTTATCTCACATATTTGACTAAAAATCTTGTCAATTTGACTTACATATCAGATTTTGACTTTTGATTAAAATATTCTGACTTTTTTCTCAAATTTTGACTCTTCATATCAAAATGATGAACATTTCAACTTTTTATCTCATAATTTTGACTTCGTTATCCAAAGATTTTGGCTTTTATCTGGAAAATTTGTGTTTTCATCTCAAAATCTTGACTTATATTCTTAAAATTTTTACTTTTCGTCTACCCTTAAAATTCCATGTAAAAATAAACGGCAGTTCCCTGAGTCTCCACTAGGGGTTTCTGCTTTGTGCGGAGAGTTTCAGACTTAATTATCATAAAATTTTGACTTTTTAATGTCAAAGTATTGACTGATAATCTAGAAGTTTTGAGACTTTATCTGACATTTCAAGTTTCTATCTAAAAAATTCTGACTTTTCATTTCAATACTTTTACTTATTTTCTTAAAATATTGACTTTTGATCCCAAAATTTCATTTTTTTTTTCCCCGAAATTTTTGTCTTCCTATGTCACAAATTTGTCCAGTAATCTTGTTATTCTGACTAACATCTCAAATTCTGACTTTTATCTCAAATTTTGACTTTTTATATCAAAATTTTGAGATTTACCCCAAATATTTCTACTTTATATCTCATGAGTTTGACTTCATTATCCAAAGATTTTGGCTTTTATCTGGAAAATTTGTCATATCGTCTCAAAATCTTGACCTATATTTCTAAACTTTTGACTTTTTAATTTCAAAGAATCGATAAGAATCTTGTAGTTTTGACACTTTATCTTAAATCTCAAGTTTTTATCTAAAAATTCTGACTTTTCATCTCGAAACTTTGACTAATTTTCTTTCAAACTTTGGATCTAAAATTTTTGACTTCTTATCCCACAAATTTATCTGGAGATTTCTTGAATTTTCACTTTTCAGGTTAAATTTCAGTCATAATTCAAGAATTCCCAAATTCTTGTGTAAAGTTGGAATTCTAGAATTCTTTTTTCACTCAGATTAAACAAACTCCAACTTTTGAAGCTTAATCTAAATTCTTGAATTCTGACCCTATAAGTTGAATCGAAGTTCAAGAATTTGAACTTTTAATGTGAAAGTCGTCGTTCTAGAATTCTTGGACTTTTCTTTCTTTTCATCGATTTAAAATTCTAGAATTCTGACTACTTACATTTATATTAACTTACATTTTTACCGTTTCAACTGTTAAGTTTTAATTTAATTCAGATTTTTAGAATCCTGACTATTTCAGTTTAGCCAGATTTCTGGAATTCCTTTTTTTACACATGAATGAAGTTTTTATTCAAGAATCCAGACTTTTTGTGATAAAGTTTGATTCTAGAATCCCTGAATAAACTCAGATTTCTTCAGTTCACCCAAAAAACACAGATTTGACTCTAAAAATAGTTTTTGTGTGAGGAAATGTTGAATATTGATCTTTGTTTAATTGTTTTTTTTCTGCCTAACTTCATAAAAAACATGACTTTGATTGACTGGTCTGTTTTCATGTGTGAAAGTTTATCAGTTTGAGTCTCGTGTTGAAGAGCGTGATGATGTTACGTCATGTTCAGTTTTGCAAACATTATCGTGTTGTTTTTCTCAGTTTTAATAAATAAATATCGTGTTTTTGTTCTTCTCCCCCTCAGTTCTGTGTGTCCTGGTCTTGAAAGGATCTGGGAGGCCGACCTGGAGGCGTGTCACCTTTTCCTGCGCGGCCTCCAGCTGCGAACGCCGAGCTGTGGCGGCGCTGACGTGGACGACCTTCCCTCCGCCGCAGATTACCCTCCGACACAAACCAACACCAAAGAAGAAGAAGACTGCGCCATGCTGACGGCGCTGGGCGGGCGCTGGTGTCCCGAGGCGAATTTACAGAACTCAGAGTTCACGAAGGTATCGAACAAATAACGACACGGCAAAAATTATTAATTCACTTCATACTTTCACTCTTCAACAGGGGCGGATCCACAGGGGGGGCACAGGGGGGCAGCTGCCCCCACAAAACAAACCCTTACCACCACAATTATAAAAATTTAATTCAAGGGAAAGCATCTGCGCCCTTCTTTAAGAAATTAAAGAACCATGAAGAAATAAATATGTTGTGAGTTTCAGACGAGAGAAATTTAATCAGTGACTATGAGTTAAGACAAAATTATGAGAGATAAATCGGCATCATGAGCTTTAAAGAAAAAAAACTTGAGTTTAAAAAGGCAAAATTATGAGATAAAAGTCAATACTAAATTTCCCCAACAGGATAAATAAAGTATTTCTGATTCTGAGTCTGATATTATAATAAATTAAGTCAATATTACAAGATAAAAGTTTCTCAAATTTGTGAAATAAAAGTCAAAATTATGGAATAAAAAGTCACAATTATGAGATAAAACTCAATGTTACGAGATAAAGAGTCAAAATTATGAAATACAAAGTCAAAATTATAAGATAAAAAGGCAAAGTTATTAGATTAAAGTCAAATTTTAGAAATAAAAGTCAAAATTTTGAGTACAAAAACCCAAAATTATGAGATAAATGGTCAAAATTTTGAGATAACAATCAAAATTCTTCCACCAAAGGAAATTTTGAGATTTGAAAAGGCAAATTGTTACTTAAAAAGTCTCAAATATGAGATTGATAGTCAAAATTATGAAAAATAAGTTGTCAAAATTCTGGGCTAATACTCTAGTTATTAGATAAAATTCAATATTCTGAGAAATCAAAGTCAAAATTTGAGATGAAAGTCAAAACTTCTTAGATAAATATTCAAAATAATGGGGCAAAAATTGAAATTTTGCCTTTTCATCTCAAATTTTTGACTTTATATAAGGGGGAAAAAAAGTAGAAATAAAGAATGAACTGCCCCCCTTCTCTGGCCCCCCCATACTTATTTTTCTGGATCCGCCCCTGCTCTTCATGTCTAGAGTTTCTCCGATGGCGAGGATTCACTCTGAGCGTTTTTATCGACCACGACCTCTGAAAGGTCGGAGGAAACTTCCTGTTTGTTAAACCCTCGGTGTAAAACGTGACCTGGAGAAAAACGAGAAAAACGGAGAAAGACCAAGAAAAAGAGTCTGTTATCGTTTTTATTTCTCTCTCTGGCTCCGAGGCGTTTCTAAAGGAGAAGAGCGTGGGCGTGAGGGAGGAAACGGCGTGGAAATGTTTCTGCTTCCTCGTAGAGTTTCATTCTGAAGAGATGTGAAGTGTTTGTGTGTTTCCAGTGTTTAGTGTGTGTTTTTCTGAGTGTGTGTTTTCCGTGTGTGTTCACGCTGGTGTATCCCACAGTGAGTCGAGGTCCGACGCCTCAGGGCGGCGTCCGGCTCGTTCCCTCCTCTCCTCGCTCTCTCCTCCGCCCACGCCGTCTGACAGACTCGTCTCAGACTCGAACAAAGGCGTCGCAGCCACAAACACGTTTACGCGCCGTCGTTCAGATTCTTTTCTCTCACACAGAATATATAAATAAAAACACTCGTAACGATGATGTCGTGGCGTGTTTTGATGTGACGGCGTTGAAACTGTTGCTCCTCTTCACCTCCTTCAAACATTAACTCTTTATTTTCTTCCTCTTCTCTGATTTTTCTGCCTTTAACAAACTGCATGAATCTTTTTTCTGCTTCCTTTGTTTCTCTCTCTCCTCCTGAAGCTCGGCCCCTCCTAACATTTCTACATTTCTACATTTCTACATTTGAACCAGAACTAAAAGGTGAGACTCTTCCTCTCTTAGTCTTCACTGTTTTTTTCTGTTATTTTTTTTGTTTTCTGGACGTTAAAAACCCTGAAGCTGAAAGAAGAAAAAGGTTTCGCTCAGTTCAGACTCAAGTTTATCAAACAGCTGCAGGAAAACGGTTTATCAGATTTTATTTTTGGTTTTCATTTTTAATCTGATTTTGCAATGAAATGCAACGCAACGTAAGAAAAACAACGTAACAAAACAATGAAACCAAATAACAGCGAATAAATGAAATGAAACAAAATAAGAAAAACAAGGTAGAAAAACATCGTGAGAAAACAACGTAACAAAATAAGCAAAGAACCAACATGACAACATTATGAAAAAACGTAACAAAACAACATGACAGAACATCGTAACCAAATGTCAAGAAACAACGTAACAAAACAATGTCTAGAAACAACGAAATGGAACAGAGCAACATAACAGAACAACATGACGTAACAACGTAACGCAACAATGTGACGCAACAATGTGACGCAACAATGTGACGTAATAACGTAACGTAACAACGTAGCGCCACAACATAGCGCCACAACGTAGCGCCACAACGTAGCGCCACAACGTAACGCGACAACGTAGCGCAAAAACATAACTCAACAATGTAGCGCAACAACGTAATGCAACAACGTGATGCAACAACATAGTGCAACAACGTAGTGCAACAACGTAGTGCAACAACGTGATGCAACAACATAGTGCAACAACGTAGTGCAACAACGCACTGAACAATGCAACACAACAACGTAACACAACAACTTAACACAACAATGTATCTCAACAACGTATTGCAACAACGTAACGCAACAACGTAACGCAACAACGTAATGCAACAACGTAACGCAACAACGTGATGCAACAAAGCAACAACGTAATGCAACACAACAACTTAACAACTTAACGTAACACAACAACTTCACAACGTAAGGCAACAACATAGTGCAACAATGTAGCGCAATAATGTGACGCAACAACGTAACGCAAAAACATAACGTAGTGTCACAACATAATAACGTAAAGCAACAATGTAACGTGACAGCTTCATGTTACAACGTAACGTGACAACATAACCTAAAGCAACAACACACAACATAACGTAACATGATGTGACAAAAACAATTGTAACATAACTATGTTAGAAAACAACGCTACAAATCAAAACATTTCTAAACAACATTAGCAACACAATTCATGGCGTATTAATGCAACTTCATGAAACTCAACGCAGAGTTACGTTACAAAAATGTAATGAAAATATCTAACGAAACAACATAAAAAAATAATATACCAATCAGAATTAAGTATTAATTTTCTTTTCATCCTTTAGAATCCCTAAATCCGATCTCCGGTTTATTATTTAGTGTTATCGTTGGTCAGCTGCGTTTACGTAAAAGATGTTTTAATCCAGTTGTAATAATTATAAATGCGCTGATGATTTCCTGCGTTATCTCTGAGCTCGTACGTTTTCCCCCTGAAGCTACGAACGCCGTCTTTTCCTCCCGTCGACGCTGTAATTACCTTCGTCCTGAGCAGAGAAAGTGGGATTAGAGACTTTGAAGAAAGAAAAACCTGAAGCTTAATCTGTTTCCTCCTCGTCAGTTTGGTGATGAATAATTACGACCTCTGCTCATTAACGACGAAGCCGCACACAAACAGAACGACATCATCGAACGCTCAATTATTCATGAGCAGCAGTTTCTGACCGTGTTGTTTCTCTTTTGTTACAGAAACTGGAGGAGTTTTTGTTCTGCATGGAGGAGAATCAGCCCGAGGTAACGCTCTCTCTCTCTGTTTTATCGAATGTTTTCACTGTAATTAAAGCGCTGACGCAGGAATCTATGATCTGACCTCAGTTTAAACCTGACCTCTGTGCCTCTGATCAATACTGATCTACATGAAACAGATCTATGGCTGACAGAGCGCCAGCAGCTCTAACCCTCATTTATCAATCTAACCTGGGAATTTGGTGCCAATTCAAGGATCCAAGGAACTTTATTGTCTTACCAGCTCACATTTACGACTTAGTGGTACAAACAGGTTCTCAGGTCCCAGATTTTTAAAGCATAAATAAAATAATGAATAAATAATAATACGGTAAGACAGTATAGTAGTAGGTAAAATTATAAAAATTCTAAGAACAGAGCAAAAATTTAAATAAAACATTGAGTAAAATATATAGAGCTCGGATAAATAATATTGAATTATAAAGTAACTTAATAAAATGTATAGTAAAGGTACACAAGTTACAATAACACAAGTAATAGTTCAACTGGTGTGATTCAATGGAAGCAATGTTTTGTGACTTTATGAAAAGTGATGTATAGAAACGTATAATAAAAATCCAAGGTAATATCTTGTAATGTCATAAAATTATGTAACATTACATAACATAAAAACATAACGAAATGAAGCTCAATATAACAAAACATCATATAATGTAGCGTAATGTCATTTAACATAACAAAATGAAGCATAAAGTAACAAAAAAATAATGTGATGTCAAAAAGCCCAATACAGCGAAACACAAAATGTAACGTAACTCAACAAAATGTAGCATAACTTATCAAAACATAATGTAACAAAACATAATATAATGCGGCAAAATGTAACGATACATAACAAAATGTAGAATGATGTTATTAAAACATATTTTGCAGTGTAATGTAACGTGACTAAACAAAATGTAGCAGAATGTAACAAAACATAATGTAATGTAACAAAATAAAATGTAGAGTGTAACATAACAAAATGTAGCATTACATAACAAAACAATGTAATGCATCGTAACATAATAAAATGTATCACAATGCAACTTGATGCAGCTTAAAGTAATGCAGTGTAACAAAATGTAGCATAACTTATAAAAAATAATGTAACAAAACAATATAATGTGGCGAAATGTAACCATACATAACAACATGTTACAAAACATATTTTGCAGTGTAATGTAACATGACTTGACAATACGTAATGAAATGTATGAAAACATAATGTAACAAAATCTAATGTAGAATAAAGTTACAAAACAATGTAATGCATCGTAACATAATAAAAATGCATCACAATGCAACTTAACGCGGCTTAAAGAAATGGAATGTAACACAATGAAATGAGAAACAAAGTTACTTAATTCAGTGAAATGTAATTTACTGTAACATAATGAAATGTGATGTATATGTTTTATCTTAAAGAAACATTTCATTATTGAACCAGAGTCTTACGAGAAATGAAGTAACTTATTAAGATGTTACACAAATTAACCTAATGCATCTTAATGAGCGTGACAGTAAAATGTACAATAACGTAAAGTGACGTCACATATTGTGACGTAAAATATTGCAAAAATAAAAGTTCAATCCAGCACATGAAAAATGCTTCTTTAAATCCATTTAAATGGTTAGAAATGGTTGGCATTAGAAAAACTTTATTCAGAGTAAAGTCTGTTAAATCTCTGAGCTGAATAATAAAAACTGTGATGTCGTTTCTCGCTCTTCGTCTCCGTGATGTTGAGATGGCGCCGTAGTTTCCTCACTCGCTGTCTGACCCTTTTTCTCCTTCATTAACGACTTTAAGTAAATGATTTCCACTTAGCCGCTGCCGCCGACACAATGGAGATTGATTAGTGTGTGTGAGTGTGTGTGTTAATGTGTGTTAATGTGTGTTAATGTGTGTCTTTTCCTTTTAATCTGGACTAATTGTTCTTTTGTCCTCCTTGTGTCCTCACGTTCCCTCGTCACGATGACCCTCAGTGAGAAACAGAACAGAGACATCCTTCAATTAAAGTCTTTATTCTTCACATCACAATCGTTAATTCTTTAACACAATGTCCTGAAATGAAAAGCAGCCGTTTGAGGATTTGATCAAAATGAGATGATTGATTAAAATCAGCTCCAGGAAACATGAACCAAATCTTACGTTTAGTCAAATATGTTTTTATTGAGAAAAAAAATATTGCATACATTTTAAATATACATTCATGTCTCCTTTTACAATTTTCTGTTATGGATTCCATTTTTATATTTACCATTATATTTTAACATTTTAACAAAGTTTTAGAATCAATTGAAAAACAAAGATAATTGAACACGAACAGAAGGAAAGGGAGAAGCAGAGTTTAAAAAAAAAAGGGGGGGGGGGGTATAAATAAATGATTTAGAGAGAGGAAAATAATAAATAAATAAAAATAGATAGATAAGTAATAATAGTTAAATTAAAAAACAAAAAAAACAAAAACAAAAAAAACCCATAATAGTAGTAATAATAATAATAATGATAATAAAAATACATTAAGAGAAGGAAAAAAGAATAATAATAAATGAAAAATAAATTAATAAATAAATAAAAAATAAAATAACACAGGGAAAATAGCAATTACCTCTGGTCTAGGGTACCTGAAATCTCCAGTATCTCCCTTCCTTCACCTCCCACCCCAATAACCCAAATCTTACATTTAATACACAATAGATAATTTTTCTCTCAGAATAATTGAGGTCAAAGAAAAAAGTGACGCATTTATCACAATTATTGACTCGACAAAGACAAAAACTAACAATTTGATCAGAAAAATATAACGTTTAAGTAATATTTCCTTGCCAATCTGAACAAAAACATATAAGAAATAATGAATGGGATAATTCCAGATTCATTTTTGCAGCTTTATTTGTTTCCAAACTGACTTTGATTTAAATAAACTTTATCATTCAGCTCTTCAACATAACAAGCTTTAGTTTATTTTCTGTTTGGAGTCAGAGAAAAGTCAGAGGCAGGTAAATGTCAGAGAAACAAACCCAGGTGTTTTATTATCCTCCGACGGTGAAAGAGGAAAGAGGTGCATTGTGGGACACAAGTGTAAACCAACAGCTCTCAAAAATTTAATTTGCATCTAAATTCCACTTCACACTTTGTTCGTGGTCGAATTACGGCGTCCTTCAAAGCGTCCGAGCGGAGAAAACACTCTTCATGTGACGAGTGTTTCTGCTTAAAACAGTTCACGCTCGTTTTGTCTGTTTCTGTAAAATTTTACCTGAAAAAGATGATTTTTACTTTTTTTTTATTCCTCTGTTATAATCAGGAATGTATTGTTCTCCAGCTGTAGGAATCAAACATGGTTCAAAGGTTTAAAGGGACAGTGAGGACTTTCTGAGTGATACTGGAAAAGTTTCATTTCTAGATGTTTGCCTGAAAATAATCCACACTTTAAAATAAAGTTATCAACGCTAAAATAGGTTATCTCTGGATGCTAATTTCCAGCTAACTAATTGGGACTGAACAGTAGTGTAAGTTGAAGGCTAACACAGGAGCTAAAGGCTAAAACAAAAGGAATGGGCTAAAACCTAAGCTTAAGGCTAAAACAGGAGCTAAAGGCTAAAACAGAAGCTAAATGCTAATACAGGAGCTCAGGGCTAAAACAGGAGCTAAAGGCTGAAACATGAGCTTAAGACTAAAACAGGAGCAAAAGGTTAAAACAGGAGTTTATAGCTAAAACAGGAGCTAAATGCTAAATCAGGAGCTAAAAGCTTAAACATGAGCTAATGGCTAAAACAGGAGCTAAAGGCTAAAACAGGAGCTAAAGGCTATAACAGGAGCTAAAGGCTAACACAGGAGCTAAAGGCTAAAACATTAACTAAGGGCTGAAACTTGAGCTAATGGCTAAAACAGGAGCTAAAGGCTAAAACAGGAGCTAAAGGCTTAAACAGGAGTTTATAGCTAAAACAAGAGCTAAAGGCTAAAACAGGAGTTTATAGCTAAAACAGGAGCTAAATGCTAAATCAGGAGCTAAAAGCTTAAACATGAGCTAATGGCTAAAACAGGAGCTAAAGGCTAAAACAGGAGCTAAAGGCTATAACAGGAGCTAAAGGCTAACACAGGAGCTAAAGGCTAAAACATGAGCTAAGGGCTGAAACTTGAGCTAATGGCTAAAACAGGAGCTAAAGGCTAAAACAGGAGCTAAAGGCTTAAACAGGAGTTTATAGCTAAAACAGGAGCTAAAGGCTAAAACAGGAGCTTAAGGTCAAAACAGGAGCTAGAGGCTAAAACAGGAGCTAAAGGCTAAAACAGGAGCTAAAGGCTAAAACAGGAGCTAAAGGCTAAAACAGGAGCTATAGGCTAAAACAGGAGCTAAAGGCTAAAACAGGAGCTAAAGGCTAAAACAGGGGCTAAAGGCTGAAACAGGAGCTAAAGGCTAAAACAGGAGCTAAAGGCTGAAACCTGAGCTTAAGACTGAAAAAGACACAAAAGACAAACACAGTAGCTAACTACTTAATTGTGAGCTAAAGGCTAAAACAGGAGCTAAAGGCTAAAACAGGAGCTAAAGGCTAAAACAGGAGCTAAAGGCTAAAACAGGACCCCTTTCCATAAATTTGAAAAAATTTACTTGGTATACAAAAGGGTCTCGGTAAGAAGAAAAAATCAGAATAAGCCCAATTTATGGAAAAACTTCAAAAAGAGGGATGGCAGTTGGTTAGCAGAATGTGGCTAACATTAGCACAGCTAGCACCAGAAGCTAACATCCCTAAATAAACAAAAAGACAAACGACGCTACGCTACAACACGATACCTGTGACTGTTTACATCCAGGTAGTAGAATGTAAACCAGAGCTGCAGCGCCGCCTGGTGGAGGGAGGTTGAATTACAGCTTAGAAACAACATGAGAGAAACATTTTCAGGCTTTTGAATGAAAAAAAAACATAAATGAGTCTGACACACGTCCTTGGTGTTTGTGTTTTGTTTTGTTTCCTCCTGATGTGTCGACTCGAGCTGCGACACGAGCACTCGACATGTTGCGACACGTTTCTGGATCCTGTTTCCAAACTGACGCGTTGTTGAAGCCTCATGTTTGCGGTGATTGAAAAGCAGAGGTGGCAGAGCGACGTGTTTTTTTTTTTTTCTCTCCTCGTCTCCTTGAACAGCTCTGACATTTTTAAAGAGGTCTGAGCGCAGAGAGAAAGAAAGTGTGGGTAATTATTTTAAACAGCCGTCTCTCTCCGTCCTGTGGGCGTATTGACTTTTACAGACCGTGAATCAATCGGCTGCACAAACACTGGAGGAGCTGCTCACCTCCACAAACAAACAAACAAACAAACAAACAAACAGACAAACAGCTCAGAGGATTTCACAGCCGTCCTCTCTCTCAGCAGGGGGTCGGAAACGATTTCTTTAAATCTTTCATCTGCCTCCCAGTCGTTCTTAATTCATTAACATCTTACACGTCACCGGGTCGTCGGCGCCCCGTTTACTCTTCCTCTGACATCATCAAAATATAAACAACATTATAAAGTTTAGATTCTTCACATTTCAGTGTCCTGAACATATTTTATATTTTAAACGTCATATTTTATGTCTTTAAACTTCTGGCTACAAAAAAAGTGATCCCATTTTTTTCTGTTGAGTTTTCATCCCAGGATAGCTTGTGATAGACAACAAGTGCTCCCGGCTTGACTGGCCAATAGCACACACTGGTGTTGTGTAATGAACAAAAACAAACAAAAAATACTTTATTAATCCCCAAAAGGAAATTTCAACATAATAATATCTTTACTTAAATTAAATATGTAGGAGATATAGATTTAGATTTACATCATTGGCGAGACCTATTTGTGTCTTTATTGTCGTGTCAGTTCTCATCAATAACAGCAGCTTCACAGTCTTAGAGCATTTCCTCCTCAATGTCAATCTGACAAAGCTGGGCATATTTTATTTCTAAAGACTTCTGGCTACAAGACAAAAGTGACCCCATTGTTTTCTGGTGAGTTTTCATCCCAGGATAGCTTGTGATAGACAACAAGTGCTCCCGGCTTGACTGACCAATAGCAGACGCTGGTCTTGTGTAATGACATGAAAAATACTTTATTAATCCCCAAAAGGAAATTTCAACATAATAATATCTCTAATTATATATGTGGGAGATAAAGATTTAGATTTAGATCATTGGCGAGACCTATTTATTGCCTAGCGTCTTCATTCACATTCATGTAGAGGAACAATCTGTGACTAGTTACTACAATTTCATGATTTTTGTTGAACCTTTCTATGAAGAGAGCAAAGTTGACTAAAAAGAGGACACTGACAAATTCAAAGCAAAGAATTGGAATTTATATTTAAGCCAGGACTCCAGAAAAAGTCTGATTAATGTCAGGACTTCTAGGAAAACAAAGCGGGAGTATGAAGTAAGAACCCTGGAAAAAAGTTGGAAATTCTGGGAAAAAAAAGTCTGAGTCCGACTTTTACTTTGCAGAAAATAATAAGCCTAATTTTTGAGATTTTATCCGGAGTTCTGGAAAGAAAAGAAATAAGAATCTTAAAGAAAACCTTTCCACAAAGAGAGCAAAGTTGACAAAAAAAGAGGACACTGAGCTCTGATGAAGCTGGTTTTGTTCGTACGGAGTTTTCGGACGACGCGTGGACAGTGAGGTCACCTGAGACTAAAAACTCTCTAACTCCTACAAAGTTTTACCTAAAAAGCTTAAATTTCACCCAGATGTAGATGAGAAGGTGTAGAAGTGATGTGGTGGATGTTTTATGTCTGACATGAAGCATCTTGAAGTTAAAAGTTAAAAATACAATTTCAGCTGCTTTTATACTGACGTGGACTTTAACCACATATAAAAACATGACATTTCCTGAAACTAGAGACTTTAATCTTTCACATTTGGTGTCTTTGATGAATTTTGACTTTGTGTTTTTTCAGTTATAAGCTTTAATGTTGCATGGTAAATAAGCCAGATTAAGGTGGGATGTAAAGGGTTAATTGCATTAAGTAGAAGTTGAACTCCTCTTTGCGCCCGGGGTGTTTTTTTTTTGTTGTTGTGCGTTTCTTTCTGGCTGTTACATCATCCCGAGGAGGCGACAGGAGCTCTGCAGAGCGCGGCGCTGATTGTTCTGACACCTCCGAGCTGCAGGGAGTTGATATTTTCTACCTGCAGCCATGAGTCAGATTAAGCTTTGGGTGTTTTCAGAGAGGAACACGGTGCGAGTGTGTTCCTCCGGAGTGTGTGTGTGTGCTTGATAAGTGTGAAGAAACTAGGACACCACGTCTGCAAAGGGGCCTGTTCTAATTATGGCCTCTGCCCCACTGCACCCTGCTCCTTCATCAGCAAAACGCCATCACCACCGCCGCCGCCGCCATCCTCACACCGTCCTCACTTCCTGCAGAAAACGCCGCCCTGTCCGTCGCATGCGGTCGTTAAAAGTGCAGATTTTACCCCAAAAACTTTTGTTGCTCCATCCTCGGGAAACTTTCACCTTGTTGAAAGCGTGTCAGAGATTTAATGCGAACACGGTTTAATGAGTCTCAGAAGCTGAAACCGAAGCTCTGACTCATGGAGCGAGTTATTAAAATTTAAAAAGAGAGAGAGAGAGAAAACACTCATGAGGAGAAGTGTTGGATAAAAGTTTCTGCACTTCTGCTCCTTCGGCTCATTTATTAATCATCGGGACTAAAGTCGACCTCAGAACAGCAGAAATATGAAACTTACACCTGCTGCAGTTTAAACCCTAAAATAAATGTTTTCACACGGACCAATCAGAAACATCCTGCTCTGTTCTTTCATCTTTAGAGGAACATTCCGGAATTTTCGCTTCTGGAATCCCAGAGTGGAGGCTCTTAAAGAGACAGTAGCTGAACTATAGACTGATAAAGACAGACTCCAGTGGACACTCAGGGAACTGCAATTTATTTTATTTTAATTAAAATCCAGCCCTTTATATTAACTGAAGTTAAATTTATTATCTGGTTCCTTCTAAATTTGTCGAGTTATTTTAAAGCCATAAAATCAAGCTTAACATAGTTGACTGAAATTATTGCTCTTTACCAACATATTAAATTTACATTAAATTATTTGAAATTATGCATTTAATTGTAGTCAATGTTTGTTTGTTTTTTGAGTGTAGATGTTGGAACAAGTGAACCAAGTCGGCTAAAATCTTTTGAGTTTGAATTGAACTGAAACCTTAAAAAATTTGTCTAGAAAAGAAATGTAGTTTTTCTTTAAATGAAAGAATTAAACACTAAAAACTAGAACAAACAAAACAACAGTTGTTTGAATAATGGAAATTACAAAGATGTTTTTTATCTCAAGTTTTAATTGTATTTATCTATTTCATACTGGTAAATATTATATGTATAATTATGTGTATACCAGAATGTGTGTACAATTTATTAATTTTACATGAAGCTCTATGGAGACTGACTCACTTTTTGTCCTCTAGTGGACACTTTGGGAACTGCATGTTTTTTTTTTGTTTTGTTTTTTAACTCACCTCACACTTCAGCTC
The DNA here is from genome assembly GCA_008086565.1 of Thalassoma bifasciatum. Lineage (NCBI taxonomy): Eukaryota > Metazoa > Chordata > Actinopteri > Labriformes > Labridae > Thalassoma > Thalassoma bifasciatum. The sequence goes on from RPOG01003357.1 coordinate 36,950, forward strand.
TAGAGGTTGCTACAAGTAGATCTAGACATTTAAAATATTTTCATTTTTTAATCAAAACTTGAGCAAGAATTTGACATAAAAGGAAAAAAAATGTGTAGCCTTTCTTAAAATGATGGAATAAGAAAAAAATATAAAACCAAAATAAAGAACAGACATTTGACAAAAACAAAAAAAGAAGTTGAAATAAACTAGTTATTACTTTAGAATGGAGTTCTATGGGGACTTACTCATTTTTGGAGCCACCCTCTAGTGGACACTTGGGGAACTGCAGATTTTTTTTTTGTGTTTTTATTTTAACTCACCTCACAATTCAGCTCTAGAGTTTGCCACAAGTAGATCTACATAGCTGAACTCTATCAGGGGTTTTTTTCAATTGAAACTTAAGGAATAATTTGACGTAAAAGGAAAAAAAAATGTGTTGCCTTTCTTGAAATGATGGAATTAAAAAAAAATCCAAAACCAAAACAAAGAACAGAAATTTGAAAAAAAATCAAAAAAAGAAATAAAAAAAAACTAGTTATTATGGGGACTGACTCACTTTTGGAGCCACCCTCTAGTGGACACTTGGGGAACTTTTTTTATTTTTATTTTCTAACTCATCCCATAGAATTCAGCCCTAGAGTTTGCCACAAGTAACTCTACTCAGTTGAAATCTTCTCAGGGTTTTTTTTTAATTGAAACTCAAGTAAGATTTTGATGATTTAAAAAAAAAAAAAAAAAAATGTAGCCTTTCTTGAAATGATGGAATAAAAAAGAAAAATCTAAAACCAAAATAAAGAAAAAAACATTTGACAAAAAAAGAAGTTGAAATAAATTGGTTGTTTTTTTAGAATGGAGTTCTATGGGACTGACTCACTTTTGGAGCCACCCTCTAGTGGACACTTAGGGAACTGCACTTTTTTTTTAGCACAGGCTTCCAGATTGCAGCTTCGTTTCGCCTGTTTGCAGAATCCTTAAATCACTCCAAATGCATCTGTGACCTCTTGTGTTTATTTTTAAATAACAGAACCATCATTTTTATTAGTTACTCCTTCATTTCTCTTAATCCATTTCTCTTCTCTCTCTCTTTCAGGACGTTTCTGGCGAGGCGGGCGCTGCAGCCCTGACGGAGCGCTGCGAGCTCATCAGCGACAGACTGGTGACCTTGGAAGATGAATTGCAGACAGCGATCCTGAACCAGGATCAGGCCCTCACCCATATCCTTTCAGTGCTTTCTGTGGATAAATCACACTCACTGTCTCTTTCTCTGCGCTCATCCGTCTGAAAGACCCAGTTTCCTCTCAGCTGTTAGAGGACGCGGCGTCCACGCCGTTCGCTCCGTGTGACTTTTCCTTTCCAGGAACCAAGAACTCAACCTGTCTTATCTGACATTCTGCTTCCATTCAGGCAGAGAAGTGGAGATAAACTGGGATCAGAGGCTTTTTTTTTTTCCTGACAGGCGCGACGTGCCAGCTGGAAAATGAAACGGTGAAAGTCCACGCCGGGTTATTAGAGTCTCCTACACGCCATGGCGGCGGCTGCCAGTCAGAGCGCGAGGAGATTAAAGTCAGACGGGGGCAGATAGAGGAATGTGGCTGTAATGACTCTGTTCCCGTCGTATCTGAACGTCCACACAGACGCTCGCTGACCCTCCTCCTCCTTTTTCTCCTCCTCCGTCTGCCCACTTCCACCAGAAGGAAATTACAATATCCAAGATAATGACTCAAATGAAACTGTTGAGGCTGATTACAGGTCACAATACATCATTTTCCGCACTAATTAGAAAGCTGATTGGAAATAGATTAGTGTGTTTTTCTCGCCGCGCGCTTCGAGCTTATTGAGACGAACAGAAACGACCGCACTTCACCGAGAGGCGAGGAAATTTATCACCCGACCTGCTGGATTTGTATTTATTTATTTATTTGGTGTCAGGATTCATTTGTCTGATCTGATGAAGATGCTGGTTTAGTTTCAGTATCTTTGATTCAATCACAGAGTTTTTGTCCCTGATACGAGAAGTTACAGTTTACCCATTAGTTTATGAGTTTTATGAGTCTCGTGTAGAGCTGAACGATTTATCATTTTTTGATCGAAATCACAATTTCAAACATCGTGATCATGTGATCGATAAAGCTGCGATTTTTTTTTGCAACAAAATACCAATTCATGGCTACAAAATATTAACTTTTGTCCATGAATTGCCAATTTGTGGCCATAAATGTGAGTTACTTCATGGAAACAGAATTTATTTCTTGGCCACAAAATATTTCCCCCGAAAAATCCAAATGTTTGGCTGTGAAATATTAACTTGTGGTCACGTAACACTAATTCCTTCCTGCAAAATACAATTTTTTGGCTACAAACTATTAACTTGTGGCCAGTAAATACAAATTTGTTTCAATAAAATTGTCATTTTTGGCCAAGACAGACTACTTTATACCCATGAAATGTCTATTTGTGGCCACAAAATATCAACTTGTTGCTATGAAAAGCTAAATTGTTACCACAAAACACAGATTCGTAGCCACAAAATATTAATATGTTCCCAAAAAATGCCAATTTTTGGCTTTGAAGTATTAACTCTTGGCCATAAAATACAAATCCATTACAACAAAATACCAATTTGTGGCCAAGAAATATTAATATGTGGGCACAAATTGAGTATAAAGCATCGAGTGTAGTGTTATCAAAAGTGTTGCCATGACAACAGCTTCTAGTTCAGCACTGGGCCTGGTGTTTGTTTGCTGTGACTCTACAACATGTTTAAATGTTCTTATTCCTTATTTTATAACTAATTTCAATGATAAATCAATTCACTTAAAAAGTTATTGAAAGCAGTGTCAGGTTTATACAAACACTAATTTGATCCAATCAAATACCAATTTATGGCCGTGAAATGTTAATGTGTGGAAAGAAAATGAGTCACTTCTTGGCCACAAATATCAATTAGTTCCCAAAAAGTAAATTAAGATATTAACATTTGGCCAAGAAATACTTTTTTGTTACAACAAAATACCAATTTTTGGCTACAAAATATTATTTCTTGGCAACGAAAAACTAATTTGTGTCAATGAAAACCAATTTGTGGCCACAAAATATCAACTTGTTGCTACAAAAAGCAAATTAGTTTCCTCAAAACACCAATTTGTGGCCACAAAATGTTTGTACGTTCCCAAAAATTACCAATTATTTGCTTCAAAATGTTAAATCTTGGTCATAAAATAGTCAATTATTAAAAGAAAATACAAAGTTTTGGCCACAAAATTATAACTTCTTGGCCAAGAAAAACTACTTTATATCCACAAAATACCAATTTGTGGCCACAACACATTTTTTTGGCAAAGAAATCTAATTTGTTCCCATGAAATATCTTCTTGATTCCACTAAATATTAACTTGTGGCCAAAAAAAACGTTTTTTTTCCAAAAAAAAGCCAATTTGTAGCTGCGCAATATTAATTTTTGGCCAACAAATACTAATTTGATCCAATAAAATACCAATTTATGGCCATGAAATGTTAATGTGTGGAAAAAAAATGAGTCACTTCTTGGGCACAAAATATCAATTAGTTCCCAAAAAGTAAATTAAAATATTAACATTTGGCCAAGAAATACTATTTTGTTACAACAAAATACCAAGTTTTGGCCACATAATATTATTTCTTGGTCAAGAAAAACTACTTAATATCTATTAAATATCAATTTATGGCCATATCATATTTTTTGGCAAAGAAATCTTATTTGTTCTCATGAAGTATCAACTTGTTGCCACCAAATATTTACTTGTGCCCGAAAAATAATTTTTTTTCCCAAAACAAATACAAATTATCAATTTGTGGCCGAGAAATACTATTTTATTACACCAAAATACAAATTTTTGACCACAAAATATTTTTTCTTGGCAAAGGAAAAACTAATTTTTGTCAATGAAAAACCAATTTGTGGCAACAAAATATCAATTTGTTGCTCCAAAAAGCAAATTAGTTTCCTCATAACACCAATTATTGGCTTCAAAATGTTAACTCTTGGTCATAAAATACTTATTTATTACAACAAAATACCAATTTGTGGCTATGAAATGTTAATGTGTGGAAAGAAAATGATCACCTGACTGGTTCAACACGGGGCCCGGTGTTTTTTTGCTGTGACTCTACAACATGTTTAAATGTTCTTATTTCTATTTTATAATTAATGTCAATGATAAATCAATTCACTTAAAAAGTTATTGAAACCAGTGTCATGTCTGGGCTTCCGTAGTTTGTTTTTTTTGCAGCTTCAGGTTTTTTTCCTTAACGCTTTCTGCACAGTCTTTAGAGAGAGAGGTGCAGGACGTGAAGGCCGCTCTGCAAACGATGCTCGCTCAGCTCAGAGAGGAAAACGAGGAGGAAGAGGAGGAAGAGGAGGAGGAGGAGGACGACCTGATGAAGACTGAAGGAGAGGAGGAGGAGGAGGAGGAAGAGGAGGAGGAGGAGGAGGACCAGTACTTCAGTGACAGCTGGGGCGTTTGAAGTGGATGTTTGAAGCTTCTCTTCTCTGAACGTGACCTCGTCTCTGCGGCGGCGCTGACCTCACATCCATTTACCCACAATCCTCTGAGGCTCAAAGTCTCAGCACAAAGAAACAAACATTTACTTCGTCCACAGAGGAAGAAAAACTTTCACACAAACGTAAAAACTCTCATAGACTCCAAACTCCAGAAAATCAGAAAAGCCTGAGCTGAAGCAGGAACACGGTGCCTTTAAAAATCCACTCACTCTGAGTCTGCAAAAAAAAAAACTTTACACACAGATAAATATCAAAATTTTTTATAAAACAATCAAAGAATTTAGTCACAAATCCAAAAACATCCTTACTTTATTATTTCCAGTGTTAAAAGTTTGATATAAAAGCTAAAAATTCAACTCTTGAGTCGTTTTGTGAAGCTCGTGGTACGGAGGCCCTGAAGGACAACCGCACAAACATCCCATGAAATGCAAAATAATTACACTTAACCCCAAAAATATTAAACTCTTAATGCAAAAATATTTCACACGAGAAAACAATAATATACAAAAAATACATACAACATGAATCCCTAAAAATCTATACTAAATCCCAAAAATTATAAAAAATAAAGCACCAAAAAAAAAGTTCATAACCCAAAAACTTTTAACTCTAATGCAAACATATTTCAAAAATGAAAAATTAATACAAAATAATACTAACAACAAAAAAGTGTAACAGGAGTCCAAAAAAGGTTAAATATCTTGTTCTTTATCCCCAAAATTTCAACATTTCATTACAAAATTTTAACCAAATTACCTCAAAATTTTGATTTTGTATCCAACCATTTCAACTGTTTTTTGAAACAGTACCTACTTTTTTTCTACAAATGTTGAGACTTTTTTTTTTAATTTCATCTTTTACTCAAAATATCAACTGTTTTCCCAAATTTCATTTTATTTTATCCCCAGAATTTCAGTTTTATCTCCAAATTTTGACTTTATTCTTAAAATATCCACTTTTTCTCCCCCCCCCCCCCATTTAATTTTTTTTCCTAAAAAAATTTTGATGTGGTGTCTCAAAATTTAAACTTTTTTTTCCTAAAGCATTTGCTTGTTTTCTCAAAATTGTTCATTTTTATCCCAAAAATTTCAACATTTCATCACAAAAACTTGATCAAATTACCTCCAAAATTTGGTTTTTGTATTCAACCATTTCAACTTTTTGTTTTCACAAAATATCAACTTTTTTTCCCTAAAAATTTTGATTTTTGTTCATCAAAATTTCATCCTTTTCTCAAAATATCAACTGTTTCCCAAGTTTTATTTTTTTCCTCAGAATTTCAGTTTTATCTCAAAATTTTGACTTTTTTTCTCAATTCATTTTTCCCAAATTCTATTTTTTTTTTTTACCTTAAACATTTTGATGTCGAGTCTCAAAATTTCAACTTTTTTTTCCTCACGTAATTTGCTTCTTTTCTCAAAATAGTTGACTTATATCCTCAAAATGGGAAAAATTGGATTTTACCTGTAAAATAGTGAGAAAGATTAAAAAGATGGTCCAAAAGTGGTAAGAAAAAATAAAAAAGTTACTAAATGGGGAAAAAGCGGAAAAAAAAGAAAACTTCACAAAAAGTCGGAAAGAAGTAAAAATGACAAAAACAGTGATGAGTAAAAGTGGTCATCCTCAGATCCTCAAAATTTCAACATTTAATCACATTTCATTCCCGTAAAATGTCAGTTTTATCTCAAAATTTTGATATCATGTCTCAAAATTCCAACTTTTCACAATATCTCTTCTTTACTTCTCAAAATTTTTGACTTTTTCCTTAAAATTTCAACTTTAATCGGAAAATTTTTGAATAAATAGGCAAGAACAAATTCTCAACGTAACCAAGTTTTCTCCTTTTCTTTCATTTTAGTGGCAGTAATGAGCTTCCATAATTAAACTCATATATTATTTTACAACTTAAAGCTGCCATACTCCTCACTTGCGCCCCCCTCTGGTCAGATACGGTAGCAGCTTAAACTCATGCAGCTCACCTTTAAGCAGGGATTCACCACTTCACCTGTTTGATTTTGACCAATCAGATCAAACTTTTCTGCACTTAAACTAAAACATTCATTTAACCACTTTTACATTCCTGTGACTGATTAATTCCAGCGTTTTTATGTTTTTTATGAAATCTGTTCCATGTGGTGCTGAAGAATGTGAGCTAACTTGAACACTTTATTATTTCTGTGTGAGAAAACTGCAGCTGATTTACTTCTGTTTCTGTTTTTATAAAAGAAAAGTTTCACACATTTTGTTTGGTGCATGAAGGAAACGTTGAAGGATAAAAAAAAAATCAGAAAAGTGTTTTTAACTGCTGTTTGTTTTCTGTTTCTGTTTTATTTGATGTCACTTTTTTACAGGTTAATCTGTTTTTTGGACGACTTCCTGTTTTGTATTTATTCCTCTTTAATTAAAGCATGTTCGCTTAAACGTGGCGTCCTGATGTTTCCTCGCCGCTCTGACTCAAAGCTGATCTAAAACACGTGTTTCTACGTTGGCGATATAAATCTTTGCCAAGAAAAACTAATTCGTTTCCATGAAATACCAATAAGCAACCACTAACTGTCAATTAATTCCTATAAAATACAAATTTGTGGTGACAAAATATTATCTTGTTGCTATAAAATATTAATTCTTGGCCAAGAAAAACTAATTTGTTTCCATGAAAAAACAATTTGTGGCCATTAAATATAAACTGTGTAATGTTTATATAAATATGGCCATGAAATGTTTATGTGTGGAAAGAAAATGAGTCACTTCTTGGCCACAAATATCAATTAGTTCCCAAAAAGTAAATTAAAATATTAACATTGGTATTTTGTTACAACAAAAACTAAAAACAAAAACTAATTTGTGTCAATTAAAACCAATTTGTGGCCTCAAAATGTTTGTACATTCCCAAAAATTACCAATTATTGGCTTCAAAATATTAACTCTTGAATATAAAATAATCAATTTATACAAGAAAGTACCAAGTTTTGGCCACAAAATTATAACTTCTTGGCCAAGAAAAACTACTTTTTACAATGAAATTTTAATTTGTTGCCACAAAAAATCAACTTGTTGCTAGAAAAAGCAAATTAGTTCCCTCAAAACACCAATATGTGGCCACAAAATGTTTGTACGTTCCCAAAAAATAACAATTATTGGCTTGGAAATATTAACACTTGGTCATAAAATACTTATTTAATACAACAAAATACCAATTTGTGGCCACAAAATTATAACTTCTTGGCCAAGAAATTCTTATTTGTGACCATGAAATACAACATATAAATGTCTGGCCATGAAATATAAAACTGTGGCCAAGAAATATTAATTCCTTCCTGCAAAATACCAATTTTTGGCTACAAAATATTATTTCTTGGCCAAGAAAAACAACTTTTTCCAATGAAATTTTAATTTGTTGCCACAAAATATTGCCTGTGCCGGAAAAAATACAATTTTTTCCAAAACAAATACAAATTTTTAACGACACTATATCTATTCTTGGCCTAGAAATACTATTTTATTACAACAAAATACCAATTTTTGGCTACAAAATATTATTTCTTGTCAAAGAAAATCTAATTTTTGTCAATGAAAAACCAATTTGTGGCCACAAAATATTTGTACGTTCCCAAAAAATAACAATTATTGGCTTGGAAATATTAACTCTTGGTCATAAAATACTTATTTATTACAACAAAATACCAATTTTTGGCTACAAAATATTATTTCTAGGCAAAAAAACCCTACTTTTTTCCTATGAAATTTTAATTTGTTGCCACAAAATATCAACTTGTTGCAAGAAAAAGCAAATTAGTTCCCTCAAAACACCAATGTTTTGTCACAAAATATTTGTACGTTCCCAAAAAATAACAATTGTTGGCTTCAAAATGTCAATTATTGGCCAAGAAATTCTTATTTGTGTCCATGAAATACAAAATATAAATGTCTGGCTGTGAAATATTAATTCCCTCCTGCAAAATACCAATTTTTGGCCAAGAAAAAAGACTTTTTATCCATCATAGGTTTTTCCAAAGGTCAAAGGTCTTTGTGTGTTTTCAGGAAAGTGGCGAAGGATCCAGAGTTTAGCCTCAGAAAAACCTTCCTCCACGTCCAAACATCAACGTTCAGACGCACGCCACCGCCGCCGCCGCCCTGACAAACAGCCTCATCTCATAATTGAATCTGCGGCTCACGCTGCGCCCGGCGTGGAGGCTCCGCTCTGCAAACGGCTGCAGAGACAAACCCAGATGGTTTGTGGGTAGATAATCTCTGTGTGAGATGTTTCCTGATGTAAAACGAAGCGGCACGCTGCGGCGAGCGGCGAGCTCTTTGTCTGTTTGGTCTCTGTGTTTATTAAAAACCTGCTTCTGTCATTTTTTTACTGCTGAAAACTCCAAACACTTCTTCACCTTCATTTAAAAACAGGCAGAAACTGAACGTCCTCTTTCTCCAGGACACGTTCCTCCTGTTTGGTGGTGAAATTACATCAGAATGGTTTTATAAAAAATCACAAATGATGTTGTGTTTTTCTCAGCTTGTTCTACATACCACAGATTTTTATAATAAATCAAAGCTGCACGAAGCTACTGACATTATTCTGATTATTCACAAACCTCAGAGTCAAAAATTTGAGATAAACTGTCAAAGTTATGAGAAAAAAGGTGAAGATTTAGGGAAAAATAGTCACAAATTTTGAGTAAACAGTCAAAGAAAGTGATAAGTGAATGTTTAAATGGTTCCTCTGACTTTTTGGGTTTAAAGCAGGAGGTGTCAGGAAAGTTACCTCTTTATGTCTGTATGTATGTTTGACTGTATGTATAGATAAACGTATGTATTTTTGCATGAATGTATGTATGTATGTATGAATATATGTATGTATGTATGTATGTATGTATGTATGTACATGTGTTTGTATGTATGTATGTAGGTTTGTGTGTATGTACGTGTTTGTTTTTATGTATGTATGTATGTATGTATGTATGTATGTACATGTTTGTATGTATTTATATAATTAGGTATGTATTAATGTAGGTATTTATGTATGTATGAATGTATGCACATATGTTTGTTTGTTTGTATGTACGTATGTATGTATGTATGTATATATATATATGTGTATGTTTTGTCAATGGACATATTTTAAGTATGTTTAAATGTATGTTCATGTGTTTGTGTGTTTGTATGTATGTATGTAGGTTTGAGTGAATGTACGTGTTTGTTTGTATGTATGTATGTATGTATGTATGTATGTACATGTTTGTATGTATATATATATAATTATGTATGTATGAATGTACATATTTATGTATGTATGTATGTATTAATGAACGTATATATGTATGTATGAATGTATGCACATATGTTTGTTTGTTTGTATGTATGTATGTATGTATGAATATTTGTATGTATGTAGGTTTGTGTGTATGTACATTTGTTTGTATGTATGTATGTATATTTATATATACATACATACATACATACATACAAAAACAAACATGTACATACCTGCAAACACACACACACATATATATATACATATATTAAAGTATCTATTAATGTAAGTATTTATGTATGTAAGAATGTATGTACATTTTTTTGTATGTTTGTACGTGTTATTGTGTATGAATGTATGTGTTTGTAAGGATATATGTTTGTTAGTATGTATGCATGAAGAACTATTTAGGTTCTTAATCTCAGTGTATGTTTGTCTGAGTGTTTTTGTATGAATGTATGTACATATATATGTACATATATATATATATGAATGTATGTATGTTTGTTGAAGTTTTCCCAAATTCCCAAATTTTCAAAGATGTAAACTTTGCTCTCAGATTCTTCGTATTTAAGGATTAAATGTTTTTCAGGTTTGGATCCAGCAGAACTCAGACGTCATGATCAAACTTTTACAGATTTAGGAAAAAATCTCTGATACCTGTTTTTGTTTCTACATCACAAAAAAAAGAGAGAGAGTCTAACGTCGTTTAATGATGATTTCAGCTGCTCTGTATCTGGAGGTTTTTCTCTTTTTCTGTTTTTAATTCAGGTCCAAACCCTCTGAACTCCCAGACTCACACCAACAGTCACAGATTCTCCTTTAACGAATGTAAATGAGGTTTTATTTCATTTTCTGCTCCTCTGAGGCGGGTGGAGACTGTTCTAGTGCTGGTCATCGCCGGCGTTTGTGAAGATAACTCACCTGAGAGCAGCTCCTACAAACATGAACTCGAACCTTTCAGTCCTGTGGTTTCAGGAGCTCATTTACATTTTCACTCTGCTAATGAATAAATTGGTCCGAGCAATTAAAGAGGGAGGAAACTCAGGGAATTAATGAGCGTTTTAAATCATTTAATTAGAGCCTTTCCTCTTCAAATCTGCATATTTGTGTGTCGGAGAAGAAGCAGCCACACGTCAGGAAAGCTTCAGGAATAAAGGAATAATTCAGACATTAAAGAGGAAATGCTTTCTCTAAACTGGGTTAAACGTTTTAATTCACAGTGAGGACGTTGAGTCCAGTTACGGGATAATTTAATCCTCGATGTGGGATCAGTTTGACCCGGACTCTGACCTCTTTCTGCTGGATCAGACTCATAAACTGAGACAGGTGTGAACCAGGGTCAGTGTGTAATCATTTTATGTAAAATACTGAAAATACTTCACATGAAAACGTTCAGTCGGGTCAGAGGAATCATCCTGAGGAGCAGCAGAGTTAATGTGTCAGAGGATTTAATCGTCCCACTGGAAAAAAAACGGTGATTTTTACTGTCTCTGTAGGTTTGTCACAGTTATTTTTATATCAAAAATATAAAAAAACGCTGCGATTTATGTGATTTTATTAAACTTGAGCTGTAAAAAAAGGAACCTTCTGTGTCTTTTTGTTTAATAAAAATATTAAAATGTAAAGGGAACCCAAGGATTTTTCCGTCTTAATTTTCCTCAAAAGGCAAAAACACAAGTTAGAGGCAAAAACACGAGCTAAAGGCCATAAAAAAATAAAAAAATAAAAAAAAAACGGCAATAAGCAAAAACGAGTGGTAAAGGCTAAAGCACAAGCAAATGGCAAAACGAGTGCTAAAAGCTTAAACATGGGCTTGTGGCCAAAAAAAACAAATTGAGGGCAAGAAAAGATGCTAAAGTAGGGTGACCATATTCTGTTTCTCTGAAAACAGGACCCCCCCCCCCGTTAGGGGTTTTCTGTGGGTCAGGGGTCTTTCTGTGCTTCTAACTCAGTTAAACAAATATTCTGAATTCCCCAGAAAAGAACACTTTACCTGGATAAACTGAGAAATAGCCCAAAACACTCACAAAAAGTTGCTTTATGAATAATATATTTATCAATTTAAAGCAATTCTCCTGAACAATATAATCAGTCACATACAAATATGGCATGTTCTAGTCTTTAATAGTTATTGACTCAAGTTCTGTAGGAACACAAGTATTCAGATGTTTAACAAAATAAAAATTAATCATCTCTCTTAAGTCTGACACTTACACTTTAGTTAGGAAAAGTGAGGTAGAGAACCATTCTTCAAGATAACCTCCCAATTATCAATTACGTAAATATAGAAATAATGTCTCAAAATATTAAACAAAAAGAAAAAAGAGAGGTAGCCTATTCTTCAATGTTTTGTTGTGGTGATATGTGCTTGCAGATCGTTGGAACCATTATTAGCCACAGAGACATAAGTTCCAGCTTTGCAGACTGTACATTCTGCCTCCCATTGGTCACGACCCGGACGAAAACAGGGGAACTTTTTTCACATTTCATCAGTGAAATGACATTTGTGTTTCTGCATTTTCTTTCTGTTGGAGTGTTCTCTCACTGTGTGTCTACCTGCCTGTCAGCCTGAGTGAGTGAGTGAGTGTGGAGCCTGTGAATGAATAAATACATGTTCCGGGGTTCGGCTCAAACTCCACCTCTCAGAGCGTGTTTCTAAAGGAACCACTCAACATGAATGATAAATACACTGGTCTGTGACGCGCTCAAGCTCAGGCAAGATCAAAAACCCGGACAATTGAAGGATTTTATAAACCCCGACCGGACAGGCTCTTAAAAGAGGATAAGTCCGGGCAAAAGAGGACGTATGGTCACCCTAGGTTATGGCAAAAAAACAAGTTGAAAGCAAAAAACAGTGTTACAGCTGAAACAATTGCTAAAGGGTAAAGCATGAGCTTAAGGCTAAAGTACATGCAAAAGGCTAATTAAGTGTTTAAAGCTAAAACACGGGCTCATGGCCAATAAACAAGTTTAAGGCAAAAAAAAAAGAAAAAGAAGCTTAAGTCCAAATGACATTCCAAAGACAAAAACAGAAGCTAAAAGCCTAAACACAAACTCCCTCCTCTCTCCTCTCTCCTGAAGCCCCTCAGTTTCATCCATCACCTCCATCGATCCTCCCCCCGTTTCCCCCCCGCTGAGGTACCTTCCTGTTTTCAGGCTAAGTGGGAGGAATGGCAGCGCCGCCATGATACGTCATTCTCGCCGTGACAGCGACGTCCCCGAGGACCAGGACAAGGTGAACCTGAGTCTGAGCGAAGGAAGTTTTCCTCCTGGACATTAAAGGAACCATCGAAGGAATCTCACTCCTGTGTTTCTTCTTCTTCTTTCTCTAATCTCTGAGCAGAAACAGATCCACACAAACAAACCTTTCCTCTTAAAAACTGTTGTTTCTGCTCTGACAGACGCCCGACAGCCGAGCGTGGAGACGGTAAATCTTCTTAAAGACGTTTGACGTCGTGTCAAACTCGCTCTCTCTCTCTCCGCTTTGATCTGGTTCCTCTCGGGCGTTTGAGGCCCGGAGAGTTTAAGCTTCTAAAGAGAGAAAGAAAAATTATTTTAGAGGAACTCGACATGAGCTGTTGTTAAACCTTTGACTGGGATTAAATTCACACTTTATGGAATTTATCTGGAGGTTTTTGTCATTTTTGTCTCAGCCCAAAAATGATCCAAATGTTTCCTCAAGTCCAAAAATCTGACATCACGTTTATGGTTTTAATCTCTTATTTCAGGATTTGTTTTTCTCCTGCTTTTGCTCTTCATACTTCGCTGTTTTCAAACCTTCATGTTTGTTAAAACTAAAACGTTCTAGAATCCTGAGAGGAAGGGAAAAATTCTGCCCTTGATCTCAGGATTCTAGAACTCCGTGCTGACTCCTGATTGGTCGATACGTCTCAGACCACAAACTGAAACTTTAATGTAGAAACTGGATTTTTCAGGCTGTGAACAAAAACTGAAGTTGATCTTCAACTACGGGTAGAACTTTTTGAGCTTAGAGCAGAAACATTCACTTTTTGCCGAGAACATATCAGTTGTGTTTTTACTGTCTAGCTCCTGTTTTAGCCTTTAGCTCATGTTTTAGCATTTAGTTTGTTTTCAAGCCTTTTTTGTCATATTTTAGCCATTAGCTCCTGTTTTAGCATTTAGTTTGTTTTCAAGCCTTTTTTGTCATATTTTAGCCTTTAGCTCCTGTTTTAGCATTTAGTTTGTTTTCAAGCCATTTGGTCATATTTTAGCCTTTAGCTCCTGTTTTAGCCTTTAGCTCCTGTTTTAGCATTTAGTTTGTTTTCAAACCATTTGGTCATATTTTAGCCTTTAGCTCCTGTTTTAGCCTTTAGCTCCTGTTTTAGCATTTAGTTTGTTTTCAAGCCGTTTGGTCATATTTTAGCCTTTAGCTCCTGTTTTATCCTTGAGCTTGTATTTAAGTGTTTTGGTTGATTTTTAGAGAACATGATGACACTTTATTATATAAAAATAAGAATATTTTCTTAAATGTAATGTGTGTAAATGGTGCAATGAGAATAAAAGTTTTCTTTCTGTTTCTAACTCAGAGCTTTGACTCTAAACTCATGTTATTCCCACTCAGAGGAGATTATCTAAGAAGAGCTGAAACATTATTTACAGCACATTCAGCCCTGAGACATGAAACATTTTAACGCCGGTGTCAGGATCCTCTTAAACGCTCGATCCTTTCAGCGCAACCACACGATGAAGAGCGGCTCAAGGACATTAACGCCGGGAGTAATTTAAAGTAAAAGCAGAAGAAGAAGCTGAGAAACATGTGAGCAGGAAGCTCTGCTGTAATTTACACGGAGCAGGACTGAAATGTTTGGAGTTTCATGGGAACGTTCCCGTGTTTCCTCATGTTTTATTGATGCGGCGGCGCAGCTGTAAATGTTTGGATGCACGGCAGCGTGACAGTCATCAGGCAGAAATAAGCAGAATGAAATGGAAGCAGTTAACCTGATAAGAGAGTTACAGCTGCACACGGACGCTAAAATGAAAGCATCAATATTCAGCTCAGAGTCAGAGGAAATCTACGGATCGTGGCGTGACGGCGTGGAAAACAGCGCAATATCAAAATAATTATTAGAGGATCTTCAGATATAAAGACCTGGAGCCTCGTTTACACATGTTCTCCTGAAACTTTCAGAGTCTGTAGCTGAAGTTTCCTGTTCACACACGTTTAAAGGAGCAGGTTCCTGTAAAGCCACAATCAGTGATTTTAGTAGAAACAGCTGCTTTAATGATTGATTAATTAATTATTATTATAACGATCCATAAACGTGTTTGCGGTTACGTAATGTGTTAACAACAATCAAACTTTGTGAGTTTGTTTTGAAGTTTTTGTTGTTTTTTTCATTCATGACTGTTTTAGCCTTTAGCTTTTCGCCTTTAGCTCATTTTTTTTCGCCTTTAGCTCCTGTTTTAGTCTTTAGCTCCTGTTTTAACCTTTAGCTCCTGTTTAAGTCTTCAGCTCCTGTTTTAGCCTTTAGCTCCTGTTTTAGCTTTTAGCTCCTGTTTTAACCTTTAGTGCCTGTTTTAGCCTTTAGCTACTGTTTAAGTCTTCAGCTCCTGTTTTAGCCTTTAGCTCCTGATTTAGCCTTTAGCTCCTGTTTTAGCCATTAGCTCCTGTTTTAGCTTTTAGCTCCTGTTTAAAACTTTAGCTCCTGTTCTAGCCTTAAGCTCCAGTTTTCACTTAAGCTTTTATTGAAGCTTTTTAGTTGTGTTCAAGCCTTTATCTTGGGTTTTACCCTTAACTTTGGGTTTTAGTTTTTAGCTTGTGTTTTGGCCTTTGATTCTTGTTTTAGCCTTAACTTTGTGTTTTAGCTGTTAGCTCCTGTTTCTACCTTTAGCTCCAGTTGTATTCAAGCCTTTAGCATATGTTTTGACATTTAGCTTGTACCTATGCCATTCAGTCATATTTTAGCCTTAGGCTCCTGTCTTAGCCATTAGTTCCTGTTTAGCCGTTTAGCTTTTAGCTTGTAATTAAGCCTTTGGCTCATGTTTTAGCCCATAGCTTTTGTTTAAACTTTTAGCCCATGTTTTAGCATGTAGCTTGTATTTAAGCCCTTTGGTCGTGTTTTAGGCTTAATCTTGTGTTTTGGCCTTTAGTTTCTAATTTTTGAGTATTTGTATTTAAGTCCTTTAGCTCATGTTTAAGCGTATTTTAGCCTTTAGCTCATGTTTTAGCATATTTAGCCTTTAGCTCATGTTTTAGCATATTTAGCCTTTAGCTCATGTTTTAGCCTTAAGTTTTGTTTTTTAGCCTCTAACTTTTTTTTCAGCATTTAGCTTGTGTTTAGTTTGCTGGTTTCTTAAAGAGACAGTACCTGAAACACCAGGGAAAGAAAAACAGATTTATTTGAGCTTTGAAACATGTTAAGCTTCTACGGTGGCTCCAGAGGGACAGATTTAAGACTGAGTTTGTTTTTGTTCTCCATGGACTGAGACAGAAAATTTAATTCTCATTTTTTATTCATTAATCATCAACATCAGACCCTGAATAGTAAAAAACTTTGAACATTAACGTGTCGTATTAATGGACTTTGATTTAATCGTCCTGACGTGTTTTTTTTATCCTGCAGAGTTTTGTCCTCATACGTTAGTTTGCTTCACTTCCTCAGTGAATAAAGTTAAAAAAACGCCTCCATCAGCTGATTAAAGTGGCTCTGAGTATTTAACAGATCCATGTCAGATACTGGATTATAATCCTGGATTATAATCTCAGGTTAACCTCAGGGTCACACAACCAATCACACACCAGCTTCATGTCACGCAAACATATTAATCACTTTGATCTGTGACCTCGAACATTTATGTTTGATTTTTAATCCAGTCAGAGAATAAAACGAGTCCTGAATCTGTCAGAAAGTATCACAACATTTATCAGAAAATAAAAAATAAAACATGAAATTCTGTCTCTGAAACTGAAGCTGTTGATATTTTATGGATTTAACTTCACTCGTTTGTAAATGAACTTTGTTTTTATCGATACAGACTTTAGTTTCTGAGGTTGAGGTCAAAGTTAATGTCACTAATCTCTTTAACATGAACATGTGAACATGTTTGTTTGCATGTTTGCGTGTCAGGGTTTAATCATTAATTTTGCCTGAGGCTCAGCTGATGGATTTAAAAGTTCAACCGTCGGTCACTTCAGTCGTTTTTCACACCAACGTCATTTTATCTGGATTATCCTTCATGTATTTCTGTAATGTTTTTATTTCTGCACTTGTAATCTTTTAAATTCTTAAATATTTAATCTGTAATTTTTTTTAAATTTGTTTATTTGTAATATCAATATTCCTGTGTAAATCACTTTGGTCCTTGTACTTGTATGAGAGATGCCTGACAGGGACATTTACATTAAAGTCGATGAAATTAGATTGTTTTTAAATTTTATCTTTTTATTTCAGAATCTTGATTTTTTTTTTCTCATAATTTTACTTAATTTGTTTAAATGTTTTGACTTTTTGCACATGGTTTGTCTTTGAATTTTATCTTTTTTTGCTCATAATTATATCAATTTTATTTTAATAACTTGATTTTTTTTTCCTCACATGATTCGTCTAAATTTTATTAAATGTTTTGGATGGATTGAATTTTGAGTTATTTCTTATAATTTGACTTTATTTGATTGAATGTTTGACTTTTTTTACTTTGACTTAATTTGATGAAAGTTTTTTATCACTTGAGTTTTGAAATTCTCTCGTATTTTAACTTATTTTTATTAAATGTTTTTGAAATAACTGATTTTGACTTTTTCTTATGATTTCACTTTATTTCATTAATTTTTAAAAATTATTTCTCATGATTTGACTTTATTTTATTATACATTTTTGAATTAATTGAAAGTCCATAAAAAGTTTTTACTTTTCTCTCATAACTTTAACTCTTTATCTAATAATTTTGATATTTAACTCAAATTTGTGACTTTTCATCTAAAAATTTGGACTTTTCGTCTCCAAGTTATGACTTTATATCTCATAATTTTGACCTTTTTTCTTTTTCATCTTGACTTAATGTGAGTCAAGGATAAAAAAAAATATCTCAACAAAACCAAATTTTCATTTTTATGTTTTTTTTTAACTGGCAGTAATAAGCTTCCATATGTATTGACAGTTTGATCGTATTGTTTTGACTCTTTTTCTTTAAAAATCTGGCAATTTTTTCCAATGTATCTGATCATGAGGTTTCACATAAATAGGATTTATCTACGTCTGAAAATACAGAAAGTAATAAATGTTTTTCTGTTACAGCCACATTCAAGTTCAAGCTGCTGTTTTTATTAAATTATAAAATAGCAGAAGTTTTAAAGAGGATTTACAGACGGTGTAAGAACATTCAGAGCAAAACTGTGTCTTTTTTTTCTAATTTCTGCTTTTAGAGATGGGTAAAAAAAAAAAAGTAGATGAGTTTGTGTTTATCGTCTGAGGATCCTCACAGAAACGTTTGAGTTTTATTTTTCAGGCGAAGAGTTGAAACGTCTCCAAAGTCCTTGAGGAACTCTTCTTTCTGGCAGGAAACTGAATCACTTTTATAAAAAACTCGCTCTGACCCTCTGAATATCTGCAGCGCCATGAAAAATACAGATTGCGTTTCGTCCTCGTGCCTCTCTGCCCTTGTCCGCTCCCGAACGTCACGTAACGTTATGAATTAAGGCCGCGGCGCTTTCAAGGGCAGCGGGAGAAAACGGCAGAAACATGCAGCGAGTTTCAGAGTCAGAGGAGTTTTAATAAACAGCTGAATAACAGAGAGGAGGAGGAGGAGGAGGAGGAGGAAGGAGGGACAACGCATCCTCCTCTGCTGAGCCGCGGTCACATCAGGGTCACACCGGGGTCACATCAGGGTCACATCAGGGTCACGTCAGGGTCACGTCAGGGTCACGCCCCAGGAGGATTTTTCAAAAACTACTCGTCTTCCTCTAGAGTGAAAAATCTTTTTCTTTGCATTTATGGTTATTCACAATGTGAAGTTTTTCTGCAGCCGTTCAGCTCCACAAGTTTATTTAGGTCATATAACACAGGGAACTAGAGGGCCCATTAGTCAGAAAAATCAGAAGAACTGTTAGTTAGACAATCTAAGGGTTAGTCAGAAAATCAGGATACCTGTTGGTAAGAAAATTCAGAAAGCCAAAAAGTCAGAAAATCAGAAGGTTTGTTATTCAGAAAGTTAGACGGCCTGTGAGCCAGAACTCTAGAATGCCAATTAGTCGGAAAATTAGAAGACTTAAAAGTTAGAAATTGATAAGGTCTATTGATCACAAAACTAGAATGCCTGTTAGTCAGAAAATGACAGTGACAGTAATTCATATAATGAAAAGGCCTGTTAGTTAGTAAAACAGAAGGCTTGTTATTCAGAAATTTCAAAGGCCTGTTAGTCAGAAAATGAGAAGGCCTGTTAGCCAGAAAATTTAAAAAGCCTTTTGGTCAGACATTAAGAAAGTCAGAAAAGTAGAATGCATGTAAGTCAGGCGACAAGATGGCCCGCAAGTCAGAAAACTAAAACGCCTGTGAGTCAGAAAACTAGAATGCACGTTAGTCAAAAAATGAGAAGGACTGTTAGTCCGACAATCTAAGGGCCTATTAGCCAGGATACCTGTTGGTAAGAAAATTTAGAAGGCCAAGAAGTCAGAACATCAGACGGGTTGTTATTCAGAAAGTTAGAGGGCCTGTCAGCCAGAACTCCAGAAAGCCAATTAGTCCAAAAATTAAAAGGCCTATAAGACGGAAATTGATAAGGTCTATTAATCACAAAACTAGAATGTTAATTAGTCAGAACGTGACAGGGGCAGTTATTCAGAAAATAAGAAGGCCTGTTAGCCAGAAAATTTAGAAAGCCTGTAAGTCAGACAACAAGATAGCCTGCTAGTCAGAAAATTAAAACACTTGTGAGTCAAAAAACTAGAATGCAGGTAAGTCAGAAAATGAGAAGGCCTGTTAGTCAGAAATTGATAGTCTGTTGATCACGAAACTAGAATGCCCGTTGGTCAGAACATTACAGGGATAGTTTTTCAGAAGGCCTGTTAGCCAGAAACTAAAAAGGCCTGTTAGTCACAAAACAAGAATGCACGTAAGTCAGACAACAAGATGGCCCGCAAGTCAGAAAACTACAACGCCTGTTAATCAGAATAAATAAGGCCTGTGAGTCCTGTTAGTCAGTAAAACAGAAGGCTTGTTAGTCAGATAATGATAAGGCCTGTTAGCCAGAAATTTAGATGGCCTGTGAGTCAGAAAATTTAAAAGGCCTGTTGGTCAGAAAATGAAAATGCCCATTGGTCACAAAATCAGAAAGCTGGTGAGTCAAAGAACAAGAAGTCCCTTTCATCAGGATATTAGTCGGCCCGTGAGTCAGAAGGACTGTTAGTCATCCTGCACCAAAATTTTAACACATCGTAGCCCCATAATCATCTGATGGATAATGTTTCAGAGTCAGAGGAGTTTTAATAACCAGCTGAATAACACAGAGAGGAGGGGACATCCTCCTCTGCTCGGCGGCGCCGGGGTCACGCTGTCACGCCACCATCTCGCCCCGGGAGGATTTTCCAAAAGCATCTCTTCCTCCCGCAGAGCAGGAAGTGAACAAACACCCGGGGGATCTTTCTCTGTGACCCCGAGGTCGCAGCGACGGTGGGAAATGGATTCAAAACTCTCCTCCTGATTTTTCTCTGTCCTCGTTTTCATTTTGCTTTTTCATCTTCCTGTTATAAAATGTGAAGAGGAGACATTTTTTAATTGAAAAAGTGTAAAAAAAAGTACTTGAGGGGAGCACACATGCACACAGAAATGTTCATTATTCAGGCAGAATCTAATTAATTTTACATCCAAAAGAAGAGAGATCTGATTTGGGATTTCTCTGCAGGGGGGTTTGGTCAGACTGCAGCCTCTCTGCTCTTTTCTCTCATATATTTCTGCAGAAAATGCACAAATGTTGTGCAAAAATCAATTGGAGCCTGCAGCGTTCATGAACTGTCAGCCCCAGTGAACATCTTGTTATTTGTGATAAGAGGAATCCAGGAAAAGAGCAGGAACGGTCGCCTTGGGAGTCTTAGCCCGGCTGCCTCTCTTTGTTTTTGTTGCCATGGCGCCGCTGCATTCATTCGCCATGCGCCGCTCGCTGCCATTTCACATTCCAGAGAGTGCTACTACCATGAGGGCGGCGTGAAGCCTCCAGAGAGCGCCATCGGCTGCACCGGGCCGTCTGAGGGCGCCAAACCCAGAGAGAGAGGAGATAAATACAGGCTGCAGTTCCCTGAGTGTCCACTAGAGTCTGTCTCCAGCAGTGAGTCAGTCCCATAGAGCTCCATGTTAAATAACCTGCAGTTCCCTGAGTGTCCACTAGAGTCTGTCTCCAGTAGTGAGTCAGTCCCATAGAGCTCCATGTTAAATAACCTGCAGTTCCCTGAGTGTCCACTAGAGTCTGTCTCCAGCAGTGAGTCAGTCCCATAGAAATCTGTTTTTTTTTTTTTACGTAAATAAAAAAAAGCTGCACAGAAACCTCACATTGTAAAAAACGCTGAATGCAAAGAGAAAAATTGTTTGCGGTCAGACGGCATATTAGTCAGAAAGTCAAAAGACTGGCATCCCTAAAGGCTCGATAGCCAGTTAATTGGATGGTCCAAGAGTCGGAGAGTTAGTGAGGCAGAACAGAAAAAGTCCCGTTAGTCAGAAAATCTGAAGGTCGTTTTGTCAGAAAATCAAAAGTCCTATAAGTCAGAGGGCCCATTATTTAGAAGGCTCCGTAGGCTGGAAACCAGAGGGCCCTTTAGTCAAAAAAGATAGTCAGAAGGATTATCTATCAAAAAATAAGAGGGCCCATTAGTCAGAAACTCAGGGGGTCCATTAGTCAGAGGACCAGTTAGTCAGAAAATCAGAAATCTCACCAGTCAGAAAATCAGAGGGTCCTTTAGTCAGAAGGCCCATTAGTCAGCAAATCAGAAGGTCCATTAGTCAGCAAATCAGAAGGTCCATTAGTCAGAAAATGAGAGGGTCCATCAGTCAGAAAATCAGAGAGCCCATTGGTCAGAAAATGAGAGGGTCCATTAGTCAGAAACTCAGAAGGTCCATCAGTCAGAAAATCAGAAGGTCCATTGGTCAAAAAATCAGAAGGCCCATCAGTCAGGAAATCAAAAGTCCTATTAGTCATAAACACAGAAGTCCCATCAGTCAGAAACTCAGAAGGTCCATTAGTTAGAAAATCAGAAGGCCGATTAGTCTGACATTCAAAGGGTCCATTGGTCAAAAAATCTGAAGGCCCATTAGTCAGAAAATCTGTAGGTCCATTAATCAGAAAATCAAAAGTCCTATTAGTCAAAAACTCAGAGGGTCCGTAGGTCAGAAGACCAGTCAGTCATAAACACAGAAGTCCCATCAGTCAGAAAATCAAAAGTCCTATTAGTCAGAAAGTCAGAGGGCTCATTAGTCAGGAAACCAGAGGGCCTATTCGTCAAAAAATCAGAAGGTCCATCAGTCAAAAACTCAGAGGGCTTATTAGTCAGAAACTCAGAGGGCCCATTAATCAGAGGACCAGTCATAAAGTCAGAAGTCCCATCAGTCAGGAAATCAGAAGGCCTATTAGTCAGAGGGTCCCTAAGTTACAAACTCAGAAGGCCCTATAGTTTTATGGGCCTTTGTCAGGAGGCCCTTCAGTCAGAAAACCTGAAACCCTTTTAGTAAGGAAATAAGTTTGGATCTCTGAATATCTTCTTCATCTAAACTTATATTTCTGACTAACAGGCCTTTTGTTAATATGGTGGATCCAGTGCAGGGAGGCACCAAAATCAGAACTTACTCATATTCTAGATTGAATGTTTATCATTTGGAAGAAAACATTTATTTTTGCCGTTTATTATTTTTCCAGAACTTCAGAGAGATTTCAGCTAAAATGGGAACTCTTCGGCAACTATTTCCAACACCAACACGCCTCATCCTAAATATTAAAGTGGAGGTTTGAAAAAAGACGTCAACAAAGCGACGGGTGGAGTAAGGCAGGGTGGCGTGCGCTCTGATGTCACCTCTCAGCAGCTGTTCTCTGATATTCCTGATGAAACACAACCAGACTCTGTGATGTCTCATGAATTAATGCATCGCAGCTTTAAAGCGGCTCATGTTAATGAGTGAGGGCTCTGTGGTCTGGCAGCACCTGGGAGGTGAAGTTTGATGAGAAAATGGCTCTTTGTTGGAAAAGTGTCCTGTTTCTGTCACCGTGGCGGCGGCGGCTGCAGCTCCGCCAGAAATAGTCTGGTCGTCTCCTTCTATCCATCAGCGACGTGGTCGACTGCTTCGCTATACGCAATTACCGCTCCGATTGGGTTTAATGACACGGAGAGCGAGGAGAGCGAGGAGAGCTGCGGCTATTTATAAATCCTTAGAAAAGACACCTGACGCTGCTCCATCAGGCCACAGCGCCACCTGTCTGCAGCGCCACCTGTCTGCAGCACCTGAAGAGTCTCACGTGTTTCCAAACATCACAGTTTGTGTCATTGTTAAATCTGCTGAGTCACTCTAAGTCTCAGACCTGAGTCAGACAGTTTCACCACAGACGCTGAGTCATGCTTCAAAATCAACTCATCGTCCCCGTAAAGAAAAATCTGAGGGAAACATGAGCTTAAAAGTGAAAAACTCAGAGTCTTAACACATTCTTGTTTTCCCCCTCACTGTAAAATATGAGTTTTTAAGTTCCTGACTTGACGCACTGTTCCTTTAAGAGGGTCACGTATTGACCCAGATGCTGTTATATCTGGAATAATAAAAAAAACTTAACTTCACATCATCTTTAAAGTCCCAGTGAGGACTTTCTCCGTGATCGTGAAAAAGTCTGATCGTAATCCACAACTTAGAATAAGATAATTAATAAGATGAATAAGATTAGATTATTTCTCAAGGCTAAGTTCTAGTTTCCCAATGAGGACTGAACCAAAGATCTGACTTCTTCTCTGCTGAAACAATTTTTGGGATTTATTTAGTCGAAATAGTGGAAACAGAAGCTGGACTGTCGGACAGAAAAGAGACAGAAGAGAAGAAGAAAGATAAACAGGAGAGAGATAGAGCACGAGCTAAAGGCTAAAACAAGAGCTAATGGCTAAAAAACAAGCTAAGGGCTAAAACAGGAGCTAGAGGCTACAACTTGAGCCAAAAGCTACAACACAAGCTAAGGACTATAATTTAAAGAATGAGCTAAAGGTAAAAAAAACAAAAGGGGGCTAAAACACTAGCTAAAGACTTAAACACAAGCAAAAGTCTGGAACACAAGCTAAAGGCTAAAACAGGAGCTAAAGGCTAAAACAGCAGCTAAAGGCTAAATCATGCGCTAAAAGCTAAAACATGAGCTAAAGGCTAAAACAGGAGCTAAAGGCTAAATCATGCGCTAAATGCTAAAACATGAGCTAAAATCTAAAACATTGGTTTAAGGCTAAATCATGCGCTAAAAGCATAAACATGAGCTCAAGGCTAAATCATGAGCTAAAGACTTAAACATGAGCTAAAAGCTAAATCATGAGCTATTGGCTAAAAAAGCAGCTGAAGAACAAATCATGCGCTAAAGGCTAAATCATGCGCTTAAAGCTAAAACATGAGCTAAAGGCTAAAATAGAAGCCAAGTTCTTAGATAGAAGCCAGAGGCTAAAACTTAAGCGGAGGCTAGGACATGAGCTTGAGGCTAAACAAGATCTAAAAACTAAAACATGAGCTGAGGGCTAAAACAAAAGTGCCGACGGCTAAAACAGGAGCATCCCAAAATTTGGACTCTTTATCTCATTATTTTGACTTTTTAATTTATAGTTTTTGAATTATGAGGCAAAAAAAAAAAAATCTCAACAAAGCTAATTTTTAATTTTCTATTTTGTTTAACTGGCAGAAAAAGGTGGTTTACAAATGAAAATGTTCGCTTTTTGTGTCGAATTAGTAGATTTAGTGAAGGCCGGAAATTAACCAGTTAGCGCCCTCTGCTGTTTAAAGAGCGTAAAGAGATTCATCTTTCATTTCACAGATTTAAACCATTAAAGTTTTTTTCTAAAGTCTGATGGATTTAATGTTTAAATATTTGTAAAAATGACTTTAAGGAGACTCTGATTGCGTCCGCAGTCGCGTTACTAATTATTCTACAGTTTAACGTTTCCTTCGTCAACGAGCGTCATCAATCTTCCTCCTTATTGGTTGGCGGCGTGCGGCGTTTTCACTCAGCGATTATAGAAACCAACGACAGCTCCTCAGAGATGCCGCTCAGACTTTAGGCGACATAAACCGCCACCACGCTCGCTCCACGCTCGCTCCACGCTCGCTCCACGCTCGCCCTCCTGTTTTAAAACCGTGGAGGATGTTTTCAGGGTTTTCTCCGAAGCATCGGCTCATTACGTGAAGAGTTTGTCGTCTCTTTCTTTCTTCTCTGTGACACTGAGCTGAACTGAACCTGTGGGAGTGAAGCTGCTGATTCATCCACATTTATCTCAAACCTTTGTGCTGCTCTGGATTAAAAACACGACTCATCAAAGAGAAAATAATTACTCCTACTCTGCAGCTCATCTGAAATATTATGTTTGAATTTTAGAGACTTTTTTTCTAATCTCTCAGCTCGATGTTTTGGTTTTAAAAACTGTAACCATGGACACAAGGGGATGAAGTTTTTAAACTTTAAAAGCTAAAGACTGACACTCTGTGCCGGCTCGGTTGGAAAATCACTTTGAAAAAGGGCAAAAATATTTAGTCTCCTGCTTATGCAAACAGAACGACACAATTTATACCAACAAAGCAAATGTAAGCAGGACAAAAAGAGTGTAGACGAAACAACATGAATGTAAAAGCTACGATGGAAATGTAAACAAAAAAAATGAATGTAAGTAAAGCAATAAAAATGTAAACAAATCAACGATGCTACAACACAAATGTGAAAAACAAAATGAAGACGAAACAAAACTAATATAAACAAAACAACAATGCTAAAGCGTCAACACAAATGTCAACAAAACAAACGAATGCAACAAAAACACAAATATAAACAAAACACCAAGCTACAATAAGCTACAACACAAATATAAACTAAACAGATGTAAACAAAAACACAAATATAAACAAAACAACAATGCTAAAGCCTCAACATAAATGTCAACAAAACAAACAAATGTAAACTAAACAAATACAAATACAAATAAATAACGAATGTAACAAAAACACAAATATAAACAAAACAATAAGCTACAACACAAATATAACCTAAACAGATGTAAACAAAAACAAATATAAACATACAACAATGCTAAAGTGTCAACACAAATGTCAGTAAAACAAACTAAGTGTAAACAAAACAACACAAAGATAAACAAATAACAGATGTAATAAAAACACAAATATAAACAAAACAGATGTAAACAAAAACACAAATATAAATATACAACAATGCTAAAGCGTCAACACAAATGTCAACAAAACAAAGGAATGTAAACGAAACAAGACAGATATAAATGAATAACGACTGTAATAAAAACACAAATATAAACAAAACAAATAGATGTAAATGAAACAACACAAATATAAATGAACAACGGATGTAATAAAACACAAAAATGAACAAAACAACAGTCACTTTAAAGGGAACCCCGACTGTAAGGACTTATAAACATGAATTTGCTTAAATGTTTGTCTCAAACTAGAATTTGTTGTTCAAAGACATAACAAATTGGTTTTTCTTTAAAAAAATACAGTTTAAAACACAGTTTCTATCCTTCGTGCGCAGCCATTGTTTTACTGCAGCAATGCATTCTGGGTTGATGACGTAGATTGGTTGCTTGGTGCCGAGCATCTGGATTTGGCCGTTTCCTCACTACTAGTCGCCGTAAGTCACGAGGTTTGAGGAGGGAAAAAAACATAATAATGCCACATGTGGCTGCTTTTGGGTGCACTTTTCAGTCCAAAGGAAACAAGGAGACTGATGTTAGTCTGCACAGCTTCCCAAAAGACAAGAAAAGAAGGAAGTTGTGGGAAATGGCTTGTGGGCGTAAACAACTTCCCATGGAGCCGCGGCTATGTTCTGGCCACTTCTCC
>RPOG01003358.1:0-55286 GCA_008086565.1 Thalassoma bifasciatum
TCTGGCTGTCTGACGCTATTTGAAATGCTAATAAACTTCTCAGAGCAGAACTTTCTTCCTCCTCTCAGAGCGTTTGTTCTGCCCACAGCTCCGTCTCTCGCACTGGCCTTCCTTTATAACTGTATCACCCTGGCGCAGGACTCTTTCTCGTAACCTAGAAAAACCACTGATAGAGGACAGCTTGGGTTCAGATATTGAGGAATAGACGCTGTTTGTTGGCCTCGAGAGGAAAGAGAGCGTTTTGTTTGAACCATTGTCTCTCCTCCTACGTAAAAAACATATCCCAGTCGGGTAGTTTGGTGTAGTTTTGGCTGAGAGATGTTGCATTTTAGGCTTTTATTACACAGTATTGGAACAGCTTACATGGTATGTAGAGTTATCATATGAGCATTCACATTTTTAATTGTCTAAAACTACATAATTTTGCAT
This sequence comes from Thalassoma bifasciatum, assembly GCA_008086565.1. Lineage (NCBI taxonomy): Eukaryota > Metazoa > Chordata > Actinopteri > Labriformes > Labridae > Thalassoma > Thalassoma bifasciatum. Next base: position 430 of record RPOG01003358.1, read on the forward strand.
TCAAACAGTTGTCTCCGCGTAAATGCTTTTGTGTTTGACCCAAAAACTACTGTTGTGTAAACAGGGTCCTAGTTTCATCCTCAGGTCTGTGTTGATTTGCAAACTTCAGAACAGTACTTTTGTTTGCCATTGACAATAAGTCTCAAGTTTCATCTTCTGTCTTCTCTTTTTCATTCCTTTCAGCTGAAACTGCGAGAAAATAAGTGAATCCATCATGATGTATGTGGGACCTTTAGGAAGTAATCCCACTTCCCCGATCTCAGCCCATCATCCAACCTCCGACAGTCAGTCCAACGGTAGCTCCCCTGCCTCCCCACCTCAGTCCCCCCCATGCTGGGCAGCACAGGCCCGATGCGACCTCGCCCAGGTAGAGGCGGAGCTACATCGCCTCCAAGAGCGCCATGCAACTGAGACTGAATCTGTGAAGCGTGGCGTGGAGCGTGCCATCTTGGGAGCACGCAGAGAGGAGCGCCGCCTCATTGAGAGGGTGGAGCAAGACCATCGAGACACTCAGCAGCATCTGGAGCAGGTCCGAAGGGAGAACATGGCAGCAGCTCGTGTCAGCCAGTCCTTATTGGACCAGAGGCTTCGTAAACTTGACCAACTTCAGCAGCAGATTCAGGAGTTGAGTCAACAGCCGGATGAAAAGGGAGCAAACCAGAACCTGCTGCTCAAGGAGGTTTCAGAGTTCCTGCAACCCTGGGAAATATCAGTTACCCTCAAGAAAGTTACCTTCAAACCCAGCTCTCAACCAAACGCCGTCGCTTTTGGTGACATTCGTGAGCAAGAACAAAGCCTGTGCCTTCACGTCGGCGGCTGTGGGCCACACGGGCAGCTGTGTGCGCTACATTCACAGGAGATGCAGTGTCAAGACGCAAACCACCAAAGCTCTGGAGAACAGAAACAGGTGCAACAAGGATGGACTTCACCAACAGGCAGGGTTGTGAGGAAGATCAGCCTCTCGAACCGCAGTGATCTGGAACCAGAGGAGCTCCCCCAAACGAGGATACGTCCCTGGTTGCCGAAAGGTGAGCAGTCTGACCTTGAATCATCCCAGGAAGAAGAAATGGATCCTTTCCGGCCCCAAGGGGAAGACACATTCCTGGCAGTACCCTCTGGACTTAAAAACACCAACACTGATGGCAAGGAGGGGTACAAGATGAAAAATAATGGTAGATACTTTTCTCCAAGGAATCAGAGGAAGATGATTAGTGGAGTACCTGGTAGGCGGCCTTCCCCCTCGCCTGAACGAAGACAAGATCATGCAAGGCTCAGTCACCACTTGAGTTTGGACAATCAGGAAGCAAGTAGAGGAAAATACCTTGGCAGTAGACAGCTGAAGTACAACAACAGTGGCTCATCTTCTCTGACCAGCCAAAGCTGCCTGGACCTCACCTCCAGGGGCCGACCGCACTCTTGCCTTAGCCAGTCGTCCGATGAACACTCCCTCGGGACACACGGTGATTCTGGCCGAGCGCCGTCCCCGACAGACAGCCTGGATTCCAGCTACACCTTCATCGTGAGCCCGTCTCATGAATACAGCATGAACAGAGGGTCTCTGAATTACAACTGTCGGCTGTCGAAGTCCGCATTGGACTTGACGCACAAGACGCGCCCGCTGATCAGCGGTGGGACGAACGAGAATGTAGGAGTGTGGAAAGTGAAGTGTAGCAACTTCAACTCCAGTCCCACATCTACGTCGCCAACTCTCAGCAGGGGACCAAGAGTTTGTGACACATACAGAAGATATAACAGCCTTCAACATCCACAGAAAAAAATCCCAATGACTGGCGCCAAGCAACCGATGGTAGCGAGGTCTTTATCCATGCCTTACATCGAAGGTACCTCCCAGGAACAAAAGAGGAGCAGAGGGGAGCCAGCTTTGGAGGAGCTGGATGAGGAAAGCCCGTACATGGCGGCTTTCAACCCCAGAGAAATCCATCTGGTTCGACAGTTTGGGAAGCAGGGTTCAGGACGCTCTGACCTCACATTGCCGAGTGGAATCCACGCCACACCGCAGGGCCAGCTTTTCATCGTGGACTGTGGAAATGCTCGTGTTCAGGTACAAACAAACCCTAGAAATTGTTTTCAGCAGAGGAAAACACAAATATTTTGTCTCACCGCTAAACCTCATCAGACTTTGAGTTGCCGCAAATCAATGTAGTCCAGTTTGACCCGATCAGGAAGCTATCTTAGCGCTGATAATCTCATTTAAAATTGGGAATTATGATTAGGCATATACAGTACAGGCCAAAAGTTTGGACACACCTTCTCATTCAGTGAGTTTTCTTTATTGTCCTGACTATTTACATTGTAGATTCTCACTGAAGGCATCAAAACTATGAATGAACACATGTGGAGTTATGTACTTAACAAAAAAAAAGGTGAAATAACTGAAAACTTTTCAAGAGGTCGTCACCTGAAATGGTTTTCTCTTCACAGCTGTGCCTAATCAGGGTTAATTAAAGGAATTTCTTGTTTTATCAATGGGGTTGGTACCACACAGAAATCAGGTTAATACACAGCCAACAGCCCAATTGGACAACTGTTAAAATTCATATTATGGCAAGAACCAATCAGCTAACTAAAGAAAAACAAGTGGCCATCATTACTTTAAGAAATGAAGGTCAGTCAGTCCGGTAAATAGTCATAAAAATAAAGAAAACGCATTGAATGAGAAGGTGTGTCCAAACGTTTGGCCTGTACTGTATCTAGATATCAAACTTTTCAAGGTCTCTTACAAATTCCTCACAGTTACTTTATCTTCCAACAGGTGACTGATCCTCGAGGTAATGTCCTCCAGCAGGTGACCTCCCCGTCTTCTGATGCCTCTGCAAGACGATGTCGGAACTACTTCGACATTGCGGTCAACGCTAAAGGTTTGATTGCGCTCAGCTGTGCGGCAGAACGAGCCCTTCTCGTGTTCAGCCGACACGGTCGCCTGCTGCAAACTTTTGGAGGATCAGGGTTGGGATCTGCGAAAGACGAGCTCGAAGCACCAAGGGGTGTGACCGTAACCAGACTGGATGAGTTTTTGGTCGCCGATATCCGAAAAGGGACACTCATCGCACTGAAGCTAGAGCCTAAAACAGGGTGTCGGCTTGAGCGCACGGTGGTGACTGGTTTCCATCGGCCGTACTTAGTGGCAGCCTGCTCCAGCTCGGGGATGATCGCTGTGTCTGAAAGGGGCAACGAAACCGGTCGTGTGCCTTGTATCAAAGTCCTGGAACCAGGTTGGAACACTGTGAGAGTTTTAGGTGTGTGTGCTGGTATGGGACCAGTGTTAGCCTGCCCCTGGGGGATCTGTATAGATACAGATGGTAATGTACTGGTGGCAGACTGGGGGGAGGAGCACAGAGTCCTGTTGTACCCAGCACAGGGAGTGGGGTGGCCTATAGTGAGCCATGGCTTGAGTAGTCCACGTGGCTTGACCTTGTTACCTGAGGGTCAAGTCGCAGTATCTGACAGCATGCACCACTGCATCAAAATTTATCAGTACAAAGTTAACCAGGACTAGAGGGATCACTTTGACCTTAAATATAGAATTTATTTATATATCCAACCACAAAACAACTGCAAGCTAAAGGAGGCTAAACCTTAATGACAAAAACTTGTCACTATCATTATGATCAAACAAAAAGTCAGGGAGAACTGCTCGCAACTTGTTGAGTATTTGTCACAAATAAGATTATTTTTGTCTGTGTGTTTAAAGGTAGGGTCTGCAGGATTTTCCCTAAAAAATAGAATGTCAACTTTTACGGGAATGGCCTCTGAGCATGTGTGTCAGTGTCTCAATCGGCCAGGATGTTGACATTTTGGTTGTCTATAGGCAAAATCAGCATTGTACACTGCAAAAACGGAAATCTAAGCAAGTGTTTAAGTCTTATTTTTTGTCAAATTTGTCTGTTTTTAGTCTTGATACAAGCCACATTAAACTAAAAAGTCCAGAAACAGATATTAAAAGACATGAATTTCTAAATTGCTTGTTAAAAAAAAAAATGCCAGTGGGGTAAGAAAAATTTGTTCATAAAGTTTCTTGAAAGGAGACTGTCTTAATACAAGTAACTTTTCTCTTACCTAATTGGCAGATTTTTTTCCCCTTGTTATAAGCAATTCCGACGTCATTTTTTGTCTCTAAAAAACTTGAAATAAAACATTTTTCTGGACTGTTCTCGTAAATGTGGCTCATATTGAGTCTTAAAAGACATTTTTTGATAAAAGTAAGACAAATACCTGCTGATATTTCAGTTTTTTGCAGTGTACCACAGAGAAATAATGATACAGTATTTGCAGGATGCCTCATTTACCTGTAGGAAGTCTGGTGTACAGCCCTTGAGTTTCTCCCATGGAGAAACATGATGCTGCAGGTGCTCACTGGGCTGGTGAGTGTGTTCATGTAGCTACGGTCGGAGGCAGTCAGTGTGCACTGTCGCTGTTTTCTGCAGATGTTTTGTTTACAAACAGTAAAGAAAAATCCTACAGACCCTACCTTTAATTAATCTATCGGCCCTGATGGTCTGCGGAGATTATATCATAAAGTGTAAAAACAAAATCTAAATGCACAAACAATCTAACTTCTAAAGTTAGTTATCGTTGGAGTGGCATTTCTATGTTGACGTGTGGATTTCTGTTTTAGTGTTTGAATGAAATCTTATCACAATTATTAATTTTTCTCAAAACTATCACAGATCTTTACTGAGGAGTTGAAGTATGTTGCTGTTTTCAGTCTTTACACTCCCTCCTTTTCACCAGCTGCTCGTCATGCAAATCCACATCTCTATAATTGACTCTACATATTGATGTCACGCGTCTATTTTTAGCAGATGAAAGATATTAAAGCAGTAAATTAAACGTACTCCCCCATCTACAACTCTTCTAAATCTTCTAGACATTTCTTCAAAGTCTAATTATTCTTATTCCAATGAAGCAGGACTTCAAATTTGATTTCAAAAGCTGTCAAGATTTCAGTACAGTGGGAAAGTGAGAGCTAAACTCTGCAGCACATCAACCATGATAAGAATTTGTGTGAAGAAGAAAATTAATATCGACAAATCGACGTAGCACAAGAGAAAGAACCGAAGGAGGATTCTCATGGGTCTTACACCCACTGGTTCATATCTGCTGCCAAGTGAAGAGGTACATAAGAGCTTTGATTGTATTGAGTCAATTTCCTCCACATCTGAGAGATATATATTACACAAACCCCTACACTTATTAAACGGTAACTGTTGCCTTATTTACCCTTGTTCCTTGAAGACCTAAGATGATGGAGAAGTAAAGGATTAAAAGGAAATACATTTTACAAAGCATTATAAGAGGATATTTATGAGGCCATGTATTAAATCATCAAGTTTGTTTGTCACAGTGTGCTCAATTTAAAACACGAAATTGCATACGCATTACAAGTTTAATAAAATGGTTTTTTTTTTTTATAATGTTGACCCTGAATTCAAAACACTATAATCTCATTTTGTTTTATCAAGTGCAATTAAAACAGAGGCAAATCATTTTTCTTCTGTTGGTTTGGGTCTTTTAAAAGCTTGTTTACAGGACTTTAAAATGCCCTTTCGCAATTTAATTTGTGGTTTGCTTTTTGTCCTGATTATTTTTATGTCTTTTGTGAAGCACTGACTTGTCTTGTCACTGAAATATGCAGCAGAAATAAACTTGATTTGTTTGTCTTCCTCTGATTTTTGAATTAACTGTTGATTACATTAATTCAACACAATTTAATATAGTTTCCAAAGAGCCTCATCATGAATTGAGTATTTCATCACATGTATTTCTTTATTCTATGAAACCTGTGTTATTTGAACACATCTTTAAACTATTAAAATATAACATGTTTTTTTGTGTTTTGGTTCCTCAAACCCCCAAAATGTCAGGTGGTGCAACCGTCCTGACAAGTATCCACAGTAATTAAACTCCAAAAATAGAATGTCAGTTATTGTAAATGGAAATTAAAAATACAGTGGCATTATTTTATGCTTGAAACTTTTTAAATGAAACATTCTTTGCAAATAAAAAGAATTTTAAAGCTGTTGAGAAATGGAAAAAACTTTTGTCCCGTAATTTTCACCTTGTCAAATGTCAGGGTGGTGCAACCGTAACATTCGACTTTTATTTTAAAGTGAAGAGAATAAAACAGGAAACAGGAAACTGCATCAGCCAGAGGAGCCCAAATGACATTTGTGACCAAGTGGAAAAGTTTGTAGATTTCTCTGAAATACTGATAAAAAAGGTTTTTTCACTTCATTGGTGACTGGAACAATTTCCATGTCAGGTGGAACAACCAATGTAATAATGTGAAATGTTATTTTAACATCAAATTATTGATCTTATTCACAAATAAAAGAAATGAAACACACAAAATGAAAATGTATGAGTCACTACAGACACTTGAGAGATACTTGCCAACAATTTCACACAGAAAAAATAACAGGAACATATAAATATATTTTCATATATTTGGTTGCACCACCTGACATTTTTGGGTGCTCAAATTAAAAATACTAAAAAATAATGAACATGAAAACTTTGAAATGTTGGTCAACTACTGAAATCTGTTAGAAAACATAATTCTTCACTCAGAAATATGTTTTTATCCATTTTCAAAGAACTTTTTAAAAATAAGTTTTTAGACCCTCTTTTTGTCATTGACTCATAGACATAAATTTATGGGTGTTTGTAACATACTATATATAAAAAATATGTTGTAAAAACACTGAATTAATGTATTAATCAGGAAAAATTCAGAGCAGTTTGGCTGAGGCCGCTAACAAACAGATAGCGGTTAGCTCCTTGTACATTAGCATGACATTTATACTGATTTAAGCTTCGTATTTGTCCATTTACTATATCAAACTCCTGATTTTCAAAAGTTTAAGAGCCAATATGTTTTGTTTTATCATCATCATATCACTAAAAAGCCGCAAACATTGATTAAATCTTACAATGTCGAACTTACCTGGCTATGTGTATTTCCTGGAAACGGCGGGTACGGCTGCGTCTATTTCCTGGATCGGGACTCCGGCGAAATACATACATTTTTATTGAAATAACAATAATAATGATTTAACAATGGTTCAAACCCTCAAAATTATTGATTTGTAAAGTTAAAACACTGCTTGGCATCACTTAATATGAAATATATTGGCTATTTTAGCTAAAAAAAAAAAAAAAAAGCTGAGAAACTAATGCTACTAATTGAACTTGGCGCCATCTAGCCATTTTCACTGACATTTTTAATCTACAAATTAAATCATTCAACCTGAGTTAGTTTGTACAGGTGAAGTTAAGGATAAACTAAAGCCAATTTCAGTAATTAAAAAAAAATCACACTAAAAAAAACTGGCTGTTTGAGATTTCTTTTGACCGTATTGAGTCGAAACTTTCAGTTAAAAAGTCAGAATTTGACTTTTTATCTTAGAGTTCTGACTTTAAATCTCAAAAATTTCAACTTTATATCTCATTATTTTGACCTCTTATCTCAAAATTACAAGTCTTCAGCTTAAAATTTCTACTTTTTCCACATACGTTTGATGGTTTAGCAAAAAAAAAAAAAAAGAATATCTCAAAAGTTTGACTTTGTCTCAAAATTTTGGAAATTTCAGCAAAAAAAAATATCCCATCAAAGTCAAGTTTTTTTTTTTTAACTGGTGGAAAAGGGCTTCCATAATAGTCACACTTTTTATGTACCATTACGTTTCTCAGTCCAGTGTCTTATAGTCCTTTCAAGATAAATTATCTTAGTTAGTTAATACAGGTGAAGTTAGGGATAAACTAAAGCCAATTTCAGTAAGTTTAAAAAAAAATCACTTTAAAAAAACTGGCTGTTTGAGATTTCTTTTTACCGTATTGAGTCGAAACTTTCATTTAAAAATTCAGAATTTGACTTTTTATCTTAGAGTTCTGACTTTAAATCTCAAAAATTTCAACTTTGTATCTCATTATTTTGACCTCTTATCTCAAAATTACAAGTCTTCAGCTTAAAATTCCTACTTTTTCCACATTACTTTGACGATTTTAGCAAAAAAAATTGACTTTATCTCAAACTTTTGACATTTGTCTCAAAATTTCAGCAAAAAAAATCCCAACACAGCCAAGATTTTTTTTTTTAACAGGAGGCAATGGGCTTCCATAATAGTCACACTTTGTTGTACCATTAGGTTCCTCAGTTCGGTGTCTTATAGTCCTTTCAAGATAAATTATCTTAGTTAGTTAATACAGGTGAAGTTCAGGATAAACTAAAGCCAATTTCAGCTAGTTGAGAAAAAAAAACACGATTAACAAACTGGTTTTTAGAGATTTTTTTGACCATATTGACTCGAAACTCTCAGTTAAAAAGTCAGAATTTGACATTTAATCTTAAAATTCTGACTTTAAATCTCAAAATTTGGACTTTATCAAAAAATTTGAACTTTCTATAATATAATTTTGACTTCATACCGCAAAATAACAAGTCTTTTATTTCAAAATTTCTACTTTTTGCACATAATATCAACTGTTTTACCAAAAAACAATGACTTTATCTCAAATTTTTGACATTTGTCTCAAAATTTGGCAATTTCAGCAAAATATAATCCCAACACAGCCAAGATTTTTTTTTTTAACTGGTGGAAATGAGTTTTCATAATAGTCACGCTTTGTTGTTTTCCATTTCTCTTCATAGTACAGTTTCTAATGATCCCCCCGAAATAGAATAAAATGTAGGATTGTATCAGAATTTAATGCGAAGCGATTAGTTGTACTTTATTGCCCCAGCCACTAGATGCTACTAAAGACACATCCTCCACTAAAAGTCTATTCCTCATGGAAAGCCACGTCTTGGTTTCAACCCCTTGACTTGTATAATCTTGTTTTAAAAGGGGTCCCAAATGCAAACAACTGGTAGAAACCAATATGCCATACTGTTTTTAACAAACTGGACAATTAAAGTGAATAATTTTGAATAGAAATATAATCTAATGTATTTTCCAGGTATAAAATAACACCAGTGTATTCCAGTTTCTTGTGAACATAATAAGTAAAACAGCTGCAGGATTTATCTAATACACTTACATCATGTTTAATATGATCTAAGTCCTTGTTTCTGGTCTTGGATCATTGATGTTCTCCTTTCATTGTGAGTTTCGCCTCCTTCTCTGCAGAGCAAATCTTCCTGTTTCCCATCAGCTGTTTCCTCGCTGCTGAGTTATCCTGTTCCCCTATTGTTCTCCACATCAGCCAAGCTGGACATCCTGTCATCCAGCTTTCCTGTTCCTCCGTCTGATAACCTCTTTCCCCAGTTCACTTGTCCTCTGTTACCCCAACTATCAGCTCTTAAATCTCACTTACATGCCCGACAATCAAGCTTTTACATAATAGTTTCTAAATATATCCTTGTCCATCAAACAATAGCTTGCAAAGTTTGGAACATTACATGATGAACTAGAAAATTACACAACGTTATAAACTCTAACAAGATGCCAAAATCACAAAATTGAGACTTCTCCTTCAGCTGGTGCCAATTCATTTTAATTAATTACAATCTTAATCTTTCATACTCTTTAATTCTGTGTGTTCAAATTGAGGGTTATTTGCACACATATACCATAATCCTTTGCATTCATCGAGGGTGTAGGTTTGGCTCATTTCGTCGCACTTAAGCTGGAGAGGAAGAATTATGGAAATGACTCGGCTCCTACGCACGCAACAACATAAGAGCGCTTGATTGTTACAGAGCACCCCAGGTTTGAACAGTAGAAGAGGCTTTTCATTTCTCAGCCTTTATCCTTCTTATTGCTCCATTCTTCCAGAACAATCTGTGTTGAATTCATGCGCCTGGGTATTATGCACCTGTGTGAAAATCATGTTTATCTTTGTGACCTGTCCTCGGAGTGAGGCAGGTGACTCTCTCCACAAACAATACGTGAACATGTTTTCCAGAACATGTTTGCTGATTTACTGATCGTATATTTAAACCAGTGAGTAGGCTGATGTTTCTCCCAGAGAGAAAACAGAGCAGCAGCAGAGTCAGAGCCACAGCTGGTGTCTAACAAGGTGGAAACACACCTGTCAGCACTGCAGTCTTACACCACAGCAGGCAAACACTCTTCCTGTTATTGCTTTGTCAAAACTCTGCATTTTGTTGGAAAAAAAGACAAAAAAAAAGAATAAAACTCTGTAAACAGTGTTATCTGCAGTGAAATATCTCATAAGCAGCTTTTGTAAAACTTTTTTTCAAGCAATTTAGGCATCATTAATGTCTTTAAATCCACTAAAATAAGACGTTTTTCTTGTCTTGTTGCATATTTATATTCCTACGATCCAACTATATCGATCTGTACTTGGCAAGTTGGCATTTCAGATGACAGGTATTGATCTAATATTGTTTTAAACAGAAAATTCTGCGTGCGTGTTAGTTCTAACATTTCTTGTTTGCTTCTAAAACCAAAATGCAAAGAAACTTCTTCAGAGGAAAACTAACGACAAGAAAACCCCTGGTACTTTATTTTCAGTATTTTCCACTCATTTTCTTTCTTTGTTCTGTTTTGTCCTTTATTTGTAAACTGCTTACTATATATTCAATCACTTTACTTTCATTTATCCTGTTTTAATTTTGTATTTTGACATTTGAGATGATATTGAATATGCACCTGTGCCTCAATTTAATATGTCTACCAGATCTTAATGCCACATTGTTTTTATTTGCAACTTTGCTAATTAAAAATAAATAATAATAATACATCCAAGGTATTTTTGAAAACAAATGAGGGATTTTCGTTATACACGGCCTTGTTTTTGTTTCGGATAGTGTGGTTTTGAGTACAACACTACTCATAAGACAATTTATCCTAAAAATAAGACAGAACCACTGACTCAGATTTGAAGTTTTGCAGGTTATCAAACTGGTTTATTCCTACTTTCTGCAGTGAACCTGAAATCCAGTCATCCTGGGTTTGAGGCGAGTGAAAAGAGATGTAACCTGCTGAGATTTGGCTGCGTTATAAGTCCAACTGAGTCATAAATGCATTATGAATCCTTCTAAATAAATCAGTTAAAAGCAGCAATTTGGATTAAATCTTAAGTAGGTAATTATGTTCACAACACAATAGGGAGAAAAACAGGCTCCGGGCACTTTGGTGCAGGAATAATATGACAAAACCTCTGAGGCAACGCATGGCTGTCAAATATTGACTAGAGGGATTTTAATGACGTCGTCGACAGTTCACCTGTACGAGTAAAACACAGCCCTGAAGACTGGTTTGTTTAGTGAAAAATTCATATATCATCAAACAGATGCAGGATTTTACATCAACAAAAGAATCGACTCTTCTCGTCTGCGAAGCGTTCTGTTCCTGAGTTTAATCCCATCACCTTTTTATCTCTGCGTGACGCTCCACATCAAAGATTTCCATGACATTTTGTTGCAAAGTGCAGGACATAAAACATTTAAGAGACATTCACAAATAGAAAGACGCAGCAGAGGCAGGAGATTTTTGGCACTGATTGCCATTTTAATGATGAATATAATTAAATATTAATGCACAAAAATAAAAAACAAAACTTCTGATTCAAAAACACCACCCTGCACATTTAGCCTCAGTTTTTATTGTCTAACTTTCACTTTCCTCTCAGACGCACTGGGGGAGCCAACTTGGTTTGTTATCTCGCCTTTCTTTTATAGTTTGAATCATAAACGCTCTCCGGGTCAGGCTTTGAAAGGCTTGCGTTACTGCAAAATGATTTTGGTTGTCAGCGGCAGGCCTATGGGGGATGTAGGCCATTTATAGTGAATATCAAAGGCTTCCATAAAGATCAAGGCCACAGTCCTAAAGCTCCAAAACAAAGATGTTTACAGCAAAGAAAAAAGATCTGTACGAGGAAAAATAATTTAAAACATAACTCAGCCTAAAGCTCTAACAGCTCCACTTTAGGCAGGGTTTATTTTTTATTATAGAGCTCATAAAAAACCCAGCACATGGGAGAAAAAAGCAGAAAATGAACATTAGTGTGTATATATCTATAAAAAGAAAAGGCTTTATGTCGTGTGTGAGTCCTGCTCAATAAGAAAACAGAAAGGCGTGTATGAAAGCTTTGATTCTTGCACTTCCTCTTTGTATTTTCTGAAACTTTGAGTCAAGAGACTGATAACTTTGTTTGTATTCGCCCAACCAGAAAATCTTTGCATGAGCCACCACCCAGCCGTCTATTTTTACCAACAAGAATTAAATTCCTCAGCCAGTTACAAACCTAAAAATCTGAATGTCTAAATCCTGTTTGAAAATTCTTTCATACTAAAATTTCCTTCTTATAATTACCGTGTTGAGGCCTGGGACGATAACCAATATATCGTTATTCATGTGTAACACAGATATTTCCCGCATGAAAAGGACTGTGAGGGAGCCAATATAACTGTCAAACATAAACTAAGCTTAAGCTTGGCTTCAAACTGTGAGGTACAGCTAAATAATGTTAATGTATAATGAATCATTTATAGGTGTTATAAGTTGGGATGTCTTGTTTTTTTGTTTTGTTTTGTTTTGTTTTTTTAGGAGGGGGCTATGACCTTCCCCACAACTTTTATTTCATGAAAATATAAAAGTTTATGGCATTAGAAAAAGTGTATTTGCATATAATATATTATATTACGATATATATTTAGTTTGGTCTCAAAATAATGTTGACAATAATATAATTTATAGGCAATAATTTTCAGGACAATATATCAAAATTGGTTATCGTCACAGGCCTAACTGTGTTCACATTTTAGCACTAGCTTCAGTCGTGTTGCGTTACAGTGGCGTCTCTCTCTTGTATAAGGCTACGCTGGTGGGACCCTCAAACTGCAGCTTAATGGCTTGTTTCAGGTGCAGCTGTGGATCAGCCGTCGTCATAGCAACCATAACGTCTTCCGGTAAGGCACTACAAGGTGAGACGGGGCTGAAAGTGTAGCAAGTAGGTGTTGAAATGTTCTTTTGGGGTGCAGAGTCCCAAGGTTTCCCATGAAGTGAGCTCTGGAGCCTGTACGGGTACCCCAGGGGGGGGCTCTCTCGGCCTTTAGCACCGACTCCCGGGTTGTCTTGCCCCGGTGTGATCCCCAGGGACGTCATGACTGATTGCCATTTCCCTCCAGTGTAAGCAGTCCTTTCCCCTTTTATATGGTTTGAGTTGTACAGTTTGTCGTTGTATTCAGAGCCTTTCTGAGGCAGCTCACAGTTGTGCACCATGGCAGTGACCGTGCAAATAGTCGGGGGGCTTCCTTTCAGATGCCTCTGGCTGCTTCCGTGGAGGCTGCCCATGCCTGAGCTCCCAGGCGGAGGGAGGGTGGAGGGACGGCTGCGGCTGCGTGGTAACGAGTGCTGTTGGATCTGCTGAATGAAGCTGAGGCTGTCAGCTGGGACCGTCTGAACTGTGGCCAGCGAGTGACACGTAGATGAAGTTTGGGAGCTCTGCATGGAGTGGAAACGTTCGGCGGTGGAGCTGGGAGACGACACCGAGGACGGGGAGGTAGCGGTGGTGACTTCACTTCTGTTGCTGTTTGAGGCGCCTGAGGAGGAGATCTTGTTGGGTTTTATGGGGGAGAAAGTGGTCGAAGTCAGCAGGCCCACGAATGGCTTCGCTCCGTAGCTTTCCAAAAGCCGCACTATGTTAAAGTGACCATGTTTTCCCGCCACTTTGATCGGACTGCGAGCGTATTTGTCCATGTGATCAGGGTTCGCTCCTCTCTCCAGAAGCATCCCGACAATGTTTGCGTGCCCTTCTTGGGAAGCGATGCTCAAAGCTGTCGCCCTCTGGTGGCAAGCGAGGTCTATCGTGACCCCGGAGGCTTCAAGGAGACGACTTCCTACCTCAGCATGTCCCGTCCAAGCCACCGAGTGCAGCGGCGGTCTCCCCTCTGCGTCCCGTGCGTTGGGGTTTGCCCCGTGCTTTAAAAGTAGGTCGACCATCTCCACGTTCCCCTGCCATGATGCCACATGAAGTGCCGTACGCCCCTCAGGGTCTCGGGACTCCAAGGGGACGCCACCTTTCTCGATAAGGAGTGCAGCCATTTCAAGACGACCTTCTAAGACCAGGAGGTAAAGCAAAGGCCTTCCTTCGGCGTCTCGGACGTCAGTATCAGCTCCTCGCCTCATGAGCAGGTCTGCCACCTCGGAGTGACCTTCCAGGAGGGCGGCGCTCAAAGCAGAGTGTCCATCATACGCCCTGTGGTCGATAGGAGACCGCCTGTCCAATAACAGTCTAACGGTGCCTAAATGACCCTCCTGAGCGGCCAGAATCAGAGGAGTGCGTCCTTCAATGTCCATCTCGCCTACCCGTGCCATGCTGCCTCGCTCCGTCAGAGAAGCACACACACTTCGATGGCCTTCACATGCGGCAGCGTGCAGCGGCGTCCAGCCGAGGTCGTCTTTGTGGTTCTCGTCCAAACCTCGATCTAGCAGGGAACGGACGACCTCAACGCTGCCTCGTGCCGCTGCCAGGCAGAGCGCTGTTCTGCCTTCACAATCGATGGCGTCCACAGCCGCTCCCCAGAAGAGCAGCCTGGAAACCGTCTTCATGTGTCCCATAGCTGCGGCCGCCAGCAGGGGAGTCACGGCGGCTGCGGCAGAGACGTTTCCATCAGGGCCGGCAGTCTCGTCCACATCAGCACCCGCCTCCAAAAGAAGCTCCACGACATCATCGTTGCCTTCGTAGGCGGCGAGAAGCAGAGGTGTCATCCCGTCGTGGTCTCTGTGGCCGGGATTTGCTCCCCGCTCTAACAACAAACTCGCCACCTCACCGTAACCTTTGACACCTGCCGCTGTAGGTACACAGAGAGCGGCAACTGACAGAGCAGTTCGTCCATCCCCGTCGGCTAAGTCAACCTCAGCGTTGTGGTCGAGCAGAATCTCCACCGCCTCGTGATGTCCCATGTAAGCAGCAGCAATAAGCGGCGTCCGGCCTTTGCTGTCGACTTTATCAACCTCAGCCCCAAAGTCCAGGAGGGTCAGGACTATTTCATCATGACCCCCCCATGCTGCTGCTCTTAAAGCTGTCCTCCCCTCGCTGTCGCAACCATCTACATCCGCTCCTACATCCAGGAGGAGCTTCACCGCCTCGCCGTGTCCTCCCCAAGCAGCAGAACGCAAAGCCGTCCATCCTTCGTTATCAACGTGCTCCATCATCTGCAAGGCGGTTTCCTGCTCCTGGATTCTCGCCCATTCAAGAAGCACAGCCAGGACTTTGACGTGACCCTGCCTGGAAGCTAAAGTCAGCGGGGTTTGACCGTGAACGTCACTTTCCAGTGGGTTACACCCGTGTGCAAGGAGAAGTTCAACCACATTCGCAGAGCCTTCATGAGCTGCACTGGCGAGTAAACTCTGTCCATCCATGGAACCAGGCAACCCACTGTCCAACAGCTTCTTCACACACAGCTCCTTCTCAAACTCCTGCTGCAGGTTCATTTCATTTTCACCAATACAATGCACCTCAACGTTTGGGTCAGTGTCTGCAAAAAAGTCTGCGGGGACCAGCCCAGTCCTCATCAAGAGCTGGAGGACTTCCTGGCTGACCAGGATGGGAGGCTGGGTCGAGGATGTGGTGAGAGTGTTGTTGCTGTTCGGGGTGAGCGTAGGCACACCAGCCCACAGCATCCACAGTGCTAAGAGTGAAGGGCTTTCTTTGTGGTGACCTGAGCAAACCAAGTGTGTGGCGAGCTGGCATGTGTCCTCAATGTCCAGATCTGGTCCCTGCAGGGTCAGAGCCATGGCGTGCATACTGTGACCCTCAGTTTTGCTGCACAGGTACTTCTGCGTGCAGTACTTCACATCCGTTAACCACTCTGCAAAACTGGCGTGAAAAAGTATTTTAGTGCCTCCAGGTCCGTCGATAAGGAGAGGAGAGAGCGTCCGAAGCTTGTTCTGGAAATCCTGAAGGCTGAGCGAGTTGTCATGAGTCCAGATTGCCGTGAACAGCTGTTTGGGCGTGAGGGGCCTCGGAGCAGCCAGGAGGACGTTCAGAAGAGGCCGCACGTAGACAAAGAGCCCCCGCGGGAAGAGTCTTTGACACAACCAAAGGTAGAGTCCGTTCAGAGTCCCAGGTATGTCCCGGATCTCCCTGAGACCCACCAGTGCGCCGGCGACACCGTCCAGCACACGCTCCAGGAAGAGCACGCAGCCCCCGCTCTTGATGTGAAGCAGGTTCAGCATGTCGGCCGTGTCGGGGGTGAGCTGGCGGCGGAGGGCGGCTTCTTCATCCAACCGGCAGAGGATGTACTGCTGCACGTCACGGACTTGTGGCGGCTTACGGAGATCATCCAGGCAGATCTTCCGGAAACCTGGAACAGAAAAGTCAGAAAATCAGACGTCTGAAAGAAAACTAAGATGAATTCCGCTTCATTGTTTGCTTCACAGTTTTCAAAACACACAAGGTTAATGCATGAGAGGTTAGAGAACAGTACATTTTGATCCTCATTGAGCAGACTGTCTGTGCTGTATAATCTGGTCATTAGTCTCCATTAGACAACACATCTCCCTCATATTTAATTCATCACATTTGCAAAGTCGGTGGCTCTCAACCTCGCTGCAGCTCTGAACAATAGCTGCTGTTATTACTTTAACGCTGGAATACTTTTCTCAATGTCACCGAGGCCGTTATCATGCTCTTGTATTCACAATCACTGATGTTATTCTTTGCAGAGAGGTGAATAAACCTGCGGCTGGATAATTGGTTAATGAATGGAGAAATAAAGTGGAGTAATTAATCTATAAAAGGGTCAAGGACGAAGTGATAAGATATTATAACCGGTGAAACAGTCAAGGAGACGAGTGATGTTGCATTATATGTTATCTTATTGGAAAGCAATTTTGATCCCATCTGTCTTCAGTATAATGATGGTTTTTAAAGAGCATGTTGCAGATTAAAGACAACAGTTAAAAAAATAAAAGGAAAACAACTTAAATTAAATATTTTTAAGGAATGTTTGCCACATCTTGAGGGGAAAAGAGACACAGCATCGGCTTTTGCGATATCAGGTCTTTAATAAATGCTTTTTCTAACCAAGGCACATAACCTTGCTGAAAATGGGCACCACAGACAATCCACCTTTGTGCAGATTTAAAGTCCTATTTCTTCACCTGCACCCTTACCCTCCTAATGGGGGAAGAGTGGACTTAAGTTGGCGTATTGAGGCCACTTAACAGGAAAAAAATGTATAAAGTGGAAAATTTGCGAGTCTGGTTCCCACCAGATTCATACTTTAGACTCAGCAATAAGGAGAAACTATTGGTTTAAGGTACATGAGACAATGCAAAAGTGCTAAATCTGCTGTTCTTCGAGTGACCACTTACAGCTGGCACCGGAAGAACCGGAAGTTACGTACACGTCACGCCAAAGAACGCTGTTTTGAGAGTAGAAATTAACATCTTAACAGCCTAGAAAGATGTCTTGATACAAGAAACTTTTTCTTATCCCATTGGCAGATTTTTTTTGACTTGTTTCAAGCAGTTTAAACCTCATTTTTGTCTTTAAAAAACTTAAAATAAGACATTTTTATGACCTGGTCTGGTGTATGTGGCTCAAATCAAGAAATGTAAGATAAATGTTACTACAAATAAGACGTAATGACTTGCTTAGATTTCAGTTTTTGCAGTGCACTGTTGATTTTTGAGAAGATTAAAGGATTTTAAGTGCGCCTTATAGTGCAAAAAGTACGGTATGTGTATAACTTATAAAATCAATGATTGACTTATTCTACAGCCACTATCAGACAAAGTTAAGAGTTGGTTCACAGAGACATTTAACCTGCAATGAGCTCTTTAAGTGCAGCATCATACGGGATAATCTCTCCTTCCTTCTCACCTGAGAACATTTTGCACACCGTCTTGTTTTGGCGCCGCACGGAGCAGACGAGCAGCAGCCAGCCGGGCAGCAGATGATGATTGGCGGCGAGAAGCTCCGCAATGGAGCTGCTTTTTCCGTCTCCAACGCCGCCTTCAAATCCCACATCAAGAGAGTCCACCACCATCATTAGAGTCTGAGCAGGAGGAGGAAGGTCCAGCAGGGGTCCCAGTACTGCTCTGAGGGGGAAGACAGAAAATAGGAAAGATTAAAATTAAGACATCTAAAAAAGAAAGGAAGGAAGAAAAGCAGATGAGGCAGCTGAAAGTGAAACAGCATGAGACGTTTCTTTCATATCGCCTGCAGTGCAATTCCACCACGGATACATAACGCAGCAAGTCAGCCGTCACACATTAAGTCAGTGACTCTAAATTATATCATTCAATCACTGTGCACAGAGTTATTTCTCCATGACTTCAGGCAATCACAAAACAACACGGGAATGTTTTCGTTTTCCATTCCATTACCTTCAAAAAAAGAACTCTGCCGTACCTCTCAGGTGTAAAAATACAATTATATGGAAGGAAATGAACAACTCTATACGTCTACTGAGAGTTTCATGCAGAGGAAAACTTTCTGAACAGTGAAATTAGACGATTAACTTTGAACATTTGGAAGGAAAAGGAGGAGAGCGGGAGTCAGACATTCAGGTGACTCAAGGTTGAGGAAATTTGAGTCAAAACTTCTTTTAAAGCGGCAATTTTTTATGATTTATTTGCTCTTCATTTTATTGATAGACTCCCAGGTTTGAACAGATCACTGCAGAATAACTGCTGCATGTGGACAGGAATCAACATTAGCACAAACACATTAGAGACTGTTTAAGCCTTTAGCCCATGTTTCGGCCTGTAAAGCTGTCGTTTTACACTTTGGCTTCTGATTGAGCCCTTAGCTTGTGTTTTAGCCATTAGCTGTGTTTTAGCCATTAGCTTGTGTTAAAGCCTTTAGCTTGTGTTTTAGCCATTAGCTTGCGTTTTCGCCTTTGCCTTGTAATTTGACCTTTAGCCTTGGTCTTAGCCTTTTGCTTGTGTTTTAGCCCTGAACTTGTGTTTTAGCATTTAGCTTGTGTTGTAGCCTTAAGCCTTGGTCTTAGCCTTTTGCTTGAGTTTTAGCCTTTAGCTTGTTTTTTAACCTTTAGCTTTGGATTTAAGCCTTTAACTATTTTTTTTAGCATTTTGCTTTGGTTTTAGCCTTGAACTTCTGTTTTAGCCTTTAACTATTTTTTTTTGCCTGTTGCTTTGGTTTTAGCCTTTAACTTGTGTTTTCCTGTTTTGCCAGTGTTTGACCCTTAAGGTCCTCTTTTAGCCTTTAACCTATGTTACAGCCTTTATCCAGAGTTTTTAGCCTTTAGCTCACGCGCTATCCTTAGCCTTTAACCACGGTGTGAGCCCTTACCTATGTTTCAGCTTTAAGCTCCTGTTTAAAACTTGTGTTTTAACCTTTAGCTTGTGTTTTAGCCTTTAGCTTGTGTTTTAACCTTTAGCTTGTGTTTTCGCCTTTAGCTTGTGTTTTAACCTTAAGCTATGTTTTAGCCTTTAGCTTGTGTTTTAGCCTTTTGCTTGTGTTTTAGCCTTTAGCTTGTGTTTTAACCTTTAGCTTGTGTTTTAGCCTTAAGCTATGTTTTAGCCTTTAGCTTGTGTCAAAGCCTCTTGCTTTTGTTTTAGCCTTTTGCTTGTGTTTTAGCCTTTCGCTTGAGTTTTAACCTTTAGCCTTTGTGCTAGCCTTTTGCTGTGGTTTTAGCCTTTAACTTGTGTTTTCCTGTTTTGCCAGTGTTTGACCCTTAAGGTCCTCTTTTAGCCTTTAACCTATGTTACAGCCTTTATCCAGAGTTTTTAGCCTTTAGCTCACGCACTATCCTTAGCCTTTAACCACGGTTTGAGCCTTTACCTATGTTTCAGCTTTTAGCTCTTGTTTGAAACTTGTGTTTTAGCCTTTAGCTCCTGTCTTAGCCTTTAGCTTGTGTTTTAGCCATTAAGTTGTGTTTTAGCCTTTAACTTGTTTTTTAACCTTTAGCTTTGGTTTTAAGCCTTTAGTTTGTGTTTTAGCCTTCGACTTGTATTTTGGCCTTTCGCTTGAGTTTTAGCCTTTAGCTTGTGTTTTAGCCTTTAGCTTGTGTTTTAGCATTAAGCTATGTTTTAGCCTTTCGCTTGTGTTTTAGCCTTTTACTTTGAGTTTAGCCTTTAGCCTGTGTTTACCTCTTTTGCCAGTGTTTGACCCTTAAGGTCCTCTTTTAGCCTTTAGCCAGTGTTTTTAGCCTTTAGCTCATGCTCTATCCTTAGCCTTTAGCCACAGTTCGAGCCTTTACTTATGTTTCAGCTTTTAGCTCCTGTTTAAGCCTTAACTTGTGTTTTAGTCTTTAGCTAACATTTTAGCCTTTAGTTCATGTTTTAGCCGTTAGCTCGGATTAAAGCCTCTAGTTAGAAATAACCTTTTTCAGTGCTGATAATCTCATTCTAAATCCAAATTGTGGATTATGATCACGTATTTATGTTGAGATGAGACCTTTTCATCATCTTTTAGAAAGTCCTCACAGCCTCTTTAAACTCTTCAAAAACTAAAAGTTCACAACAACTGACTTTAATATTATTGGTAAAACCCAAATATTAAGTTTACACATCACGAATGAAAACTGCAGGATGAGATTTTGTTTTAATCTGCAGAGATAAAAAAAAACAGGTCATGATGCCATTAAGTTTCCTGAGTGAGTCCAAAGATGGAAGTCATCATTTCGGACATTCAGACTCAAATAAACCTGCAGGAAAATTGTAAAACTGGTCAAAGAAAAAGGAGCTGAGGCCACAGCTGAGCAGACGGTGACAGCGACCTTCTAGAAATCCTGAAACTAAAGTGAAACCTGCCTTCAAAGAGCTCAGTCAGCAGACACCCCGCTGTGATCTAATGGTGACTCAGGTTGACGGAACTTTTAGAATTTCCTGCTCCACCCTTTGCACACACACACACACACACACACACACACACACACACACACACTCTCACACACTCCTTAAAGCAAACGGGTACATCTCTCCTTTGAAGTCCTTCCCGAGCCACAAAACCCCTCTCCAGGGTTGATTCTGTGAAACTCCTGACCACCTCTATGGATTAAAAATAGTACAACACTTTTTTTTTTTTACCAAACGGTTTCTTTTATGCTGATTCAAGCTCAAGTGGGTCACACAGATTTTTACTTTGAAAACAATAACAAGGATATGCAGAAGAGCTTGAACCACATGGGTCAAAAAATGTAGAGTAACTGAGTGAAAATCCGAACCTGGCACAAGTTCTTAGTCCTGAAACTTGGCGGATGAAGTGACTGAAGTCTTAAAGTTGGGGTACTGTGCTATTTTAAGTCTTTATTCTGTCCCTCTGGTGCCCCCGTAGTATCTGTACATGATTAACAGCTCAAATAACTCATTATGTTTCTGTCACTGGAGTTTCAGAAAACACTCATTTCAGCCTCTTCATTTTAGCCGCTGTCTCTTTAAGGCATTTTCAAAAATACTTTCGCCCAACGATTGATCGTTTACAAATCTGATCTTTTGTTTGGGTCGATGAAGAGGTTTGAAATAAGTGAGTAAGAAGTGTTTGCATCAATGTTAAAACTAACGCGACTGAAGCATTCATGCCTGACATAAACAAACATCGCATAAATGTGACCTCAGTGGCTTTTTTTTTTTCTTTTTTTTTGTCTCAAGCTGTGACTTTGAGATCCAAACGTGAACTGCAGGTTTGAGATCTCCCCAGAGTGGCTCAATGATATTGAGGTCAGGAGACTGAGATGGCCACTCCAGAACCTTCACTTTACTCTGCTGTAGCCAATGGCAGGTCCACTTGTCCTTGTGTTTTGGATCATTGTCATGTGTGAACGTCCAAGTGCGTCTCATATGCAGCTTCTGGGCTGATGAGTGGAAATTTTCCTCCAGTATTTTCTGATAATCATAAATTCTAATGAGCACATCTGTAGTTATGAGTGGAGTTTTTAGTCATACAGGTGTGTCAATCAGGCAGAGACGAGCTGAGCGCAAAATGTTTTGGAACAGAAACTAAGTTAGACTTTTTTTTGTATGTTTTTGCTTTGCTTTGGAGAAATGAATTAATAAAAAAGACTGTGAATCATGGAATTTGCATCTTTAAGAATAAATGGAACCTCAACTTCAGACTTGTGAGTTCGAGAATCATTTTTTATGAATGAAAGTGGAAACACGTCAGGACTTCATTTAAGCTTATTTTATCAAAACCGTTAAAAAGTAATCTCCCACCACAGCTCTGGTGCTAATCTTTACACTGCAAAAACTGAAATCTAAGCAAGTCATTATGTCTTATTTGTTGTAAAAATTGTCTTATTTTTCTTGACTTGAGCCACATTCACCAGACCAGGTCATAAAAACGTCTTATTTCAAGTTATTTAAAGACAAAAAAGGGGTCTGAATTGCTTGTAACAAGTTTCTTGAAAGTAAAAAGATGTCTCAATACAAGAAACTACTTTCTTATTCCATTGGCAGATTTTTTTTGACTTGTTACAAGCAGTTTAAACCTCATTTTTGTCTTTAAAAAACTTAAAATAAGACATTTTTATGACCTGGTCTGGTGAATGTGGCTCAAATCAAGAAATATAAGATAAATGTTACAACAAATAAGACGTAATGACTTGCTTAAATTTCAGTTTTTGCAGTGCACTGTTGATTTTTGAGAACATTAAAGGATTTTAAGTGCGCCTTATAGTGCAAAAAGTACGGTATGTGTATAACTTATGAAATCAATTATTGACTTATTCTACAGCCACTTTCAGACAAAGTTAAGAGTTGGTTCACAGAGACATTTAACCTGCAATGAGCAGATTTTATTGACTTGTTATGAGCAATTTAGACACCATTTTTGTCTATAAAAACTTGAAATAAGACATTTTCCTGGACTTATCAGTTGAATGTAGCTCATATCAAGAATTACAAGACAATTTGTACTAAAAATGACTGGTTTAGATTTCAGTTTTTGCAGTGTAGAACAGAGTTTTCTGATTATTTATAGACAAATTCATGGATTTTTACACCATATGATTATGCCAAGGTTTGAAAATCTGCACATCCAGCTCAGGTACTGAATAATATATGAGAAATTACACTCCTCCTCTCTGAATAATCATGAAAAATGTCAAACTTTAATCCCGAAAGCTTCCGTTCTGTTCTGTTTTGTGGGAAAATCTCAGGAAGCAGGTTAATTCTTGAAGGTGAGGTTTGATTCTGTGCTGGTCCCTGCAGACTGTTGAGTCCTGTTCTGACAAACGGTGATTAAACGGTGACAGCAGAGTGGAATGAATGGGTCACACAGCGGCTAAACTCGAGTCTATTACCTCCAATAAACACAGGGTGTGTGTGTTTGTGTGTGCTGTCATTAGAGCTAATGTCTATGTTCAGGAGTGACCAGAAGGTTCAGTCACCTTTAGTCTCAGAGCAGGTTTCCTCTGGAGCCTCATCCTTAAAAATTTAACCAGAGATAGAAAAGAAATGCAGCTAAAAAAATCATCACCAGAATCCAAGTTTGTGTTTCTGATGCCCAGTAATAACATATCAAGCATTTCCAATCGTTTCAAAGAGGCCGAGCTGCTGCCAGGAAGGAAGCAGCTCCAGGAGTGTTTATCAAACACAGAGAAGAGGTCGTCCGACCCGTAAACAGGGACATCAGGGAAATAAAATCCTATCACTCCTCGGCTGAAACAGAATCCTGTTAGTGTAGCCAGACGGAAGTGGTATAAATAATTAAAAGCAGCACAGAAATGTTGTCATGAATATAAAAATATCAGACTCGTGTGAAAACACAACATCACAGAAAAACACTGCCCTACTTTGGCGTGACCTCCTCGTTTTGGCATGTTGTGCATGAAGTTATTTCTTTAATCAAATCCTCAAATGGTCAAATAAAACTTTGGAGAGTAAGAAAAATAAGAGGCTGATCTCCCCATGTTTTACCACTTTACAACTTAGAAGTAACTGACGAGAAAAGTCAATTTGTGGTGGATGGAAAGGCAGATGAAATCTCAAAACTTCATCAGAAAAGTGTCTCATTCAGATTGTGTACACTGCAAAAACTGAAATCTAAGAGTCATTGTGTCTTATTTTTCATACAAATTGTCTTATTTTTCATGATAAGAGCCACATTTGACTCAAAACACTAGAAATATACCTTATTTCAAGCTATTTTAAGACAAAAATGGTGTCTAAATTACTTGTATCAAGTCCAAAAAAAAGTTGCTTTTATCAATATATTATCATTATATGTTTTTTTTTCTCATTACAAGCAATTCAGACATCATTTTTGTCTTTAAATAACTTGACATAAGACATTTTTTAGACCTTCCAGTTAAATGTGGCTCCTATCAAGAATAAAAAGACAATTATTATAGTAATAAAAGTTGCTTACACTGCAAATATTTCAATTCTAAGCATTTTTCTTTCTAATTTGTTGTATAAATTGTCTTGTTTTTCTTGATATGAGCCACATTTGACTCGAAACGCGAGAAAAATACCTTATTCAAAGTTATCTACAGACAAAAATGGTGTTTAAATTGCTTGTATCAAGTCAAAAAAATCTGCCAATGGGGACAAAAAAAGTTGCTCGTATCAATATATTATCAAAATATGTTTTTTTTACTCATTACAAACAATTCAGACATCATTTTTGTCTTTAAATGTCTTGAAATAAGACATTTTTTAGACTTGCCAGTTAAATGTGGCTCCTATGAAGAATAATAAGACAATTATTAAATTAAAAAATCTTGCTTACGCTGCAAATACTTCAATTCCAAGCATTTTTGTGTCTAATTTTTAGTATAAATTGTCTTATTATACTTGATTTGAGCCACATACACCAGACCAGGTCATAAAAATGTCTTATTTTAAGTTTTTTAAAGACAAAAATTAGGTTTAAATTGCTTTAACAAGTAAAAAAAAATCTGCCATTAGGATAAGATAAGATTGTTTATAGAGTTACTTTAAGAGCAGAATAATGTCATAATACAAGAAACTTTTTTTGACTTTTTACAAGCACCACTTTTATCCTTAAATAACTTGAAATTATATATTTTTCTGGACTGGTCTGATGCATGTTGCTTGTATCAAGTCAAAAAATATATTTTTATTAAAGATAATTAACTTAGTTGGATTTTCAGTTTTTGCAGTGTAGATCCTGATGACTTTTATTGTGTTAAGAAATGTGTCGTTTCAATGCAGATGTGTAGCTGAGACAAAAAAATAATCAAAAGTGCTTCTTATATTCTGAATTTAACAAGGTGTTCGAACATTTCCAGCTTTGTTTGATGATTTATTTTGTGTCTCTCTGATGTGATGAATGTTGTGTTGCACTAACAGGAGATTATAAAAGTCTGACTGACTCAGAGGTCCGCATCAATCCGGTACCTTCTTCAGCCGATGATTTACAGACCAAGCCTTAATGTGTTCGAATCGTCTCATTATCTCGCTCTGTTGACTTTTACCGCCGAGCGTATCCTGTAATTAAAAGCAGATCAAACCCGCCGTGAGCGACTGATCCTCCTCGGTGACACCGACTCTATCAGAGCTCTGCCTGCGTTAAGTGTCTGATTAAAGAGACACTCCTTCACTGGCACACTTTCAGTCTGCGGAGGAGGAGGAGGAAGTGAAGTGGACCTTGTACTGCTGCTTCAGGTCCTGGGCTTCATTCAGCCCACACAGTCCGGAGCTCCGGTCTGTGGGTGACCTTTGACCCTGAGGTTTATTTGGACTTGGACACATTCAAACATCAGATATTATGAAGTTCCCTCAAAGCCAATTTTTGTATTTCTGTCACTTCAGAGGTTTCAGACTGGCTTACAGAGCTGAACTCTTTTCGTCTGCATTCGTTTCAATCAGAGCTTTGAACCAGAATTTCCATAAGTGATGTTCGATACCACTGATTTCTTTACCGATACTTGTTGTACCAATTAGACTGGATGACTAACAATTGGTATGTACATAAAATGATATTTTTTTTCCATTTTTCCTGAATTTTTCCAAGTGTATCATGGTTTTTTTTTTGCAATTGCTCCTAATAATCTATCAAAAACTTCTCTATGTAATTCACCTTAAATCATGCCCATCTGAATAAATGTAGGAGCTGAAATTGCTCCTTACATGACTCTGTTTACACCCAGTCATTGTGTTTTCAGACTGAGTGAGCAGTGTGCTGCTGTGATTACACGTTATGAATTTATCCAGGTGGAAGAAAAAGTAGTCAGCTCCTAGATTTATTCAGGTGGGGTTTCTAGAGGATTGAAAGAAGGGCAATTGCAATACATTGCATGGTTAACTTAGAAAAATTCTGGAATTTTCCATTGTTTTAATGTTCTGTTTCTTCTCTGGAACATTAAAAATCCAAAAGTTTCTGGTTTTCATTTACCCTCCCAGCAAAATTGCAATAGTTTCAATAGTTTGAGTTTCAAATCTCGACAATACTCCCTGTTTCAGCGCACAGATATAAATCAAATATGCAGAATATATTTTTTAACGTGGACGGGATATTTGACTTTTGAAGCAAAGATCAGTTGGAAAAGAAGTTCAGGGACTCACACGCTGATGTATAATTCCTCTTTTGAATATTCAATATTTAATACAAAGCCTTGGTAAAAGCAACGCTGGTAAAGACTTTAATGAAATCTCTGTGAGATCAGATCATCTTTCTCTGGGTTAACTCCACATTTGGAATAAACTCCAAACTCTGGTGACCGTACACAAGCAGGGAGCAGCTTCGCGGACCCTATAAATAACCACAGACGTTTTCTGTCAGGAGGAGCAGCTCCACACAGAAGTTCACGCAGGAGTTAATGATGCTCTGACTTCAGCTCGCTCCTCTCTCCTCCCGGTGCCAGTTCAAGCCTGCGTTTCATCAGTTTGTCGACGGCTGTTCTCACATGGCAGAGTCCGCCCGCAGCCGCTCTCCCACAACAGCAGCTGGATGAGAGCCAGCAGAGGGGGTGAGGGGGGTGAGGGGGGGTGAGGAATCCAGCTCCTCGCTACTTCACAGCAGCAGAGAGCAAACACAGGAGGAGCATGAGCAGAGCAAACACACCAGGAGAGAGTGAAAAAGTCCTGGAGAGGAGGACGACCTCGCAGGGGACGGTCACTGAGGCATTTTTCACCTCTTTGTTCTTTTTTTTTTTCTCCTCCCGCTCTGAAAGGAGGTTGTGTTGTAAATAACACAGCAGCATTCAGCTCCTAAGAGAAAACTTTTGCCGAATTTTCCAAGTTAAGAGGGCAATTTTTCACACATTTTGGCTCAAAAGAGGAAACTCTTGCACATTTTGGCTCCCAGGAGAGCACTTTAGCGCATATTTTGGTTCTGAAGAGGAAACTTTTGCACATGTTTCGGCTACAAAGAGGATACTTTTGCATGTTTTAGCTCTAAGAGAAAACTTTTGCCAAATTTTCCAACTGAAGAGGGCAATTTTTCACACATTTTGGCTCCCAGAAGAGCACTTTAGCGCATATTTTGGTTCTGAAGAGGAAACTTTTGCACATGTTTCGGCTACAAAGAGGATTCTTTTGCATATTTTGGCTCTAAGAGAAAACTTTTGCAGAATTTTGAGGGCAATTTTTTACACATTTTGGCTCAAAAGAGGAAACTCTTGCACACATTTTGGCTCCCAGGAGAGCACTTTAGCGCATATTTTGGATCTAAAGAGGAAACTTTTGCACATCTTTCGGCTACAAAGAGGATACTTTTGCATGTTTTAGCTCTAAGAGAAAACTTTTGCCGAAATTTTCCAACTTAAGAGGGCAATTTTTCACACATTTTGGCTCAAAAGAGGAAACTCTTGGACACATTTTGGCTCTCAAAAGAGAACTTTTGCAAATATTTTGGCTCCCAAGAGGAAACTTTGCACAGCCCGGGCTCATTAGAGACAACTTTTACTCATGTTTTGGCTTCAAAGAGGAAACTTTTGCACACGATTTGGCCCCAAAGAGTTTACTTGGCACATGTTTAGCTTCCAAGAGCAGTTAAGTATCGTCTCTCATTCCAACTTTTGCACACGATTTGGCTCCCAAGAGGAAACTTCTGCACACATTATGGCTCTCAAAGGAGAACTTTAATCCAATTTTCCAACTTAAGAAAATACTTTTACACACATTTTGGCTCCAAGAGAAAACTCTTGCACATGTTTTGGCTCCCAAAAGAGCACTTTTGCAAATATTTTGGCATCCAAAGGGAAAAATTGGCATGCCATAACTTACTAGAGAGCACTTTTGCACATGTTTTGGCTCCCAAGAGGAAACTTTCGCACATTTTTAGCTTCTGAGAAGGCAGTTAAGTGTATTTTTGCTCCATTGAGAACACTTTTGCGCATGATTTGGCTCCCAAGAGGAAATTGGTGAGGTGGTGAGGATTCCAGCTCCTTGCTACTTCACAGCGGCAGAGAGCAAACACAGGAGGAGCATGAGCAGAGCAAACACACCAGGAGAGAGTGAAAAAGTCCTGGAGAGGAGGGCGACCTCGCAGGGGACGGTCACTGAGGCATTTTTCACCTCTTTGTTCTTTTTTTTTTTTCGCCTCCCGCTCTGAAAGGAGGTTGTGTCGTAAATAACACAGCAGCATTCATTCACACTGGAGGCCCATTGTGCTGCTGTGAATGGACGACATTATGAGAGGAGAAATAAATATAAGACGAGGAAGAATAGCTGCTGCTGCTGTCTTCCTGTCACTGTTATGTTCTCTTACATGAAAACGCTTTATGTCACTGTGTGTGTGTGTGTGTGTGTGTGTGTTGACAGTTCAAACACCTGCACACAACGGCCTCTGTTTACTGAAACATGGAGCTGGTCTCCAGCTTTTATACGTCTTTTTTCCCAGAACAGAAGTGACAGCAGCAGCTGTTTGAGGCTCAATCATCGGCTTTAATGCTGCTGTTTAATTACAGTGTTGCTGACATCCCTGCCAGGCTCCAAATACAGACCAATAAAAATCAGCCCTGAATGAATGAGTGGCTGCAGTTTGACCTAGTTTTACAGGATTTATCAACTACACTACACCCAAGTCATGGCTTGTCTTATGAGCCTGTTAAGTCTAGAGCTGAAATAACTTGTCAGAAAACTTCTTGAAACCTTCAGGAAAATTCTTTTTCATTATTTCTGCTGCTTTAACATCAAATTTCATGCCCTTAACACACAAGAAAACTCACTCAAATTCACCTTCCCGCCTATTTCCTCGCCAAAATTCTGCTGCAACTTCGAGCTACACGCCTGAAATTTTTTGTGCATAACTATCATGCCAAGACTTTCCAAAAAGTCTCTTACAACCATGGGGAATTCTGAACAGGAAGTTCTCAACTTTGAGTTAATTGTCCAATTTTGACGATTTAAAGGGGAGGTATTTGAACAAACCAGTCCTACAGTTTTTTTCAGATCATCCTCAAATTTGACATGTTTATATGAGACACATCAAGGATGAAAAGTTGTTAAAATGTTTTTCATGACTCAAAGGGCATGGTAGTCAAAAAGGACAATTTTTTTCACAAACTTTGGATTGTATGACATTTTTCTGCACATTTCTAACACCAAAACATTCACAAAAATATTTAATCTTATGGTGAATTTGACATTTGGAGTTGTCTCTGAGTTCTTGAAAAATGCTCTTATCATTATGTTGGAATGCTGAGCAACAGCATTTCAACATATTAGCATTATTATTATTATCACTATTATTACAAATAACAATAAATGTGTTTTTGACTTGCTACTCCTTCAAGAAAGTTGCACCAATTCTGTTGAAAATGTTGAGGAATGGTGAGCTTGAAGAGGGTTTATCTCTAACTTTTTGTACTTCTAAAAATACTCTGCATTTTCCGAAATTTTTTGGCCCATTGAAATGAATGGAGAAGGTCTGTTACCATGGAAACCACACAGAAGTGTCGCTGTGATGACTTCTGACTATGAAGTCAAATACAACACTGCAAGAAAGTGCTTAATGTTGAAAAAGGGGCTCAGCATTGCAACATTATGCTTCCCCTGTAAGGAAATGCAAGATTGTTGAAATGCTTAGCTCAGCATTTTAACATTCCAGCATTTGCTGAAAGGAAATGTGGGTCGCCCCTCGAGTTATTGTTTATTATTAAGTCAAATAAGATAATCTGTACGAAAACAAAGGTCCTGACACGCTCTAGATTTCACCTCATATTACTCTTCCTTAACTTTTAACTCGTCTAAATGAAACTCAAACACAGCTTCGTGGTGTTTTTTCATGCAAACAAACCCAGAAACTATTTTCTTAAGCAAAAAAGAGTTCAGCCCTGCAGAGAGTGAAACTGAAAAAGAAAAAGAGTTATGAGAGGAATGGTCCTGATCTTCGTCATGTTACATGATCTTGACATTTAATTCAATTTAAAGACCGTAAATATCTCAGCGATCCACCTTTAGCTCACTCATTCTGTCTCCTGTGGGTGTTTACTCCCACTTTCTAAACTGTAAATCAGTCTCAGAGTCTCTCAGCTGTCACCTGATGACAGTTCAGCCTGAGGAAGCTGTGGAGAAGTTACCACGGCTTCTGCTCTGTCCTGTAGTTTGTCGTTAAAGACTTTCACGATGTTGAGAAACAACACGTTAAAGTGGATCACTGCCTGCACTTAAAGAGTTTTACTGGGCTTAAATTATCACGGCTGACGTCTCTTTTCAGCGAGTGTGTTTCTGGATTTGCATTGTTTCTGCATCAGGAACAAGTTGCTGTAAATGATTTTGTCTTTTTTGTGCAACTACTGTTTTCATTCATTGTTTGATTTGAGCATATATTGATGTATTTGAGTCGAGAAGTCTTGCAGCTTTTAAGTATGAAGGATCACAACAGGAAATTACTTCCCGAACTAAAAAAAGACTCTAAAAGGAAGAAAATGATCAAACTCCAACCGATTCTGATTCATAATTCTAACTTTCTGTCTCGGGATAAAAAGTAGGTCACTAATGTGTCTCAGTAGTTTGTCTTTCAAAGCAGATCCTGCGCTGAGCTTTCACACCGACACTCAGGACGTTTCTCAAATTAATCCCGGCTGTTTACAGAACAACACGGAGAACTAGTTTCACAGGTTTCCTCTTATCTCTAAATCTTGATGATTGTGCCAAACACCTTGTTTTCCTGCTCTCAGGTGATGGAGGACCTGGGTTTAGTTGATCCCACACACGTGTTCGACCGAGCTGAGCAGAGATTGAGCCTCGATTTTCTACGTGCACGCACACGCACACACGCCGAGCGTCTCGATGAGTTTCATGCTCGTCACTTTACTTTCTCTCCCTCTCCTTTGGCAGCCTTGAAATCTCCTCTGACGCTGCTTCAATGAGATCAGTCGACTTCAGAATGAGCATAACCATCACTTCAGAATTAAAAAGAAGCTGCGGACCAAAATAGTTTTACTACAAGTGTTAAAATAGTGACACAAGCCCAGTGGTTCCCAACCTGATTTGAGTTCCCTAAAGTTCACTTTTACACGTTCTGGCTCCCAACAGTGAACTTTAATCTGATTTTACGACACATGCGGACAGTTTCCCACAGAGTTTTGGATACAGAGATGATGCTTTTGCACATATTTTGGCCCCCAGGAGGGCACTTCTGCACATTTTGACTAAAAAGAGGATGCTTTTGCATACATTTTTGCGCCTATGAGAAAACTTTTGCATTATTTTTGCTGAAAAAAGGGTTCTTTTCCACACATTTTGGCTCCCAGTAGAGCACTTTTGCAGATATTTTGGCTACAAAAATGATTCTTTTGCATACATTTTGGCTCCTAAGAGGAAAGTCTTGCATTTGTTTTTGCTGTAAAAAGAGTTCTTTTCCACACATTTTGGCACCCAAGAGAGGACTTAAGTGCATATTTTGGCTCTGAAGAGGATATTTTTGCACATGTTTCGGCTACAAAGAGGATACTTTTGCATGTTTTGGCTCCTAAGAGAAAACTTTTGCCAAATTTTCCAACTTAAGAGGACAATTTTGCACACATTTTGGCTCCCAAGAGGAAACTTCTGCACACATTCTGGCTCTCAAAGGAGCACTTTAATCCAATTTTACAACTTAAGAGGATACTTTTACACACATTTTGGCTCCAAGAGGAAACTCTTGCACATGTTTTGGCTCCCAAAAGAGCACTTTTGCAAATATTTTGGCATCCAAAGGGAAAACTTTGCACGCCCTGGCTCACTACAGAGCACTTTTGCACATGTTTTGGCTCCCAAGAGGAAACTTTTGCACACATTTTGGCTACCAAGAGAGCACTTTAATCAAATTTCCAACTTAGGAGGATACTTTTACATACATATTGACTCCAAACAGGAAACTCTTGCACATGTTTAGGCTCCTAAGGGTTTACTTTCACACACATTTTGGCTCCCAAGAAGGAACCTTGGCACATTTTTAGTTTCCAAGAAGGCAGTTGAGTGTATTTTTGCTCCCATGAGAACATTTTTGCTGATGATTTTGCTCCCAGGAGGTCAGTTTACCATGTTTGAATCAGCCAAAAGGGTAGTTAAGTGTTGTTTGCCAACCAGGAGGGACCTTCAGCATTTGTTTTGGTTCTCAAGGAGGCAGTTTTAGCCCATTTTTCATCAACTGTTCTTCTTACGAGGAATAAAATTTAGTTCCGTCATTTTTTTGGGTCAATTACTATTCATTTTAGTTGACCCACATGTTGTCTTGACCCTCAGGTTGAAAAGAGCTTCACTAACCTCTTGAAGGTGTTGTCAGGGTCTCTCTGACAGGTGAGCGGATCCAGAGTTGAGGACACAAACGGGCTGTTGAGGATCTCCTGGTACCCAGGTGAGAGGAGCACGGAGGCCCTCAGCTGCTCCACCAGCCCCAGGACGAACCTCCACAGCACCGTGCTGCTCTGCTCCTCCCGGTTACAGAAGTGTGAGGCCAGGCAGCGCGTCGCCAGCCCCACTTCCACTCCTGCCTTGGAGGTGGGCCACACCACCTCAGTGCACAGGGCCGTCTTCCCTGCACCGGGGCCCCCCGTCACCAGGAGCCCCGCGGGGTGCCCCGGCGCAGAGCGAGCATCCAGGCAGCGCCGCAGCTTGTCCAGGGCCCATTCCCGGCAGAAGAAACGCCGGCCCTGGAGCAAACTGCAGCTGCTGCCAAATCCACTGCTGCTCATTTTACCCTGGATGTCAACTCAGAGCTGTGAACTCCATGTCCCAGACTCCTCAAGGCTCCACTTTTAATTTCAGCTCCAGCCTGTGACACTTCTCACTGGTGATTAACCGTGGTATTTCCTCACGCTGTCAGTGTCTGTAACGTTGCATCAGGCGATCATTATCAGCTCCCTGCAGGTTTTTCTGACTCTGTAAGACGGGAAGTCAAAGAAAGGTTAATGAGATAATAGTCCCCCTGTCTTCTCTTCCTAATTTGGACCCGTCTTCATCTCTGAGTCGCTGTGTTTGTAGCAGAAAAGCAAACAGGAGGATCCATGGTTACCAGAGCCCGTCATGCTTTCCCCTGGAGCAGCTCAGTCAGACTCTGAGGAGAGAGGAGGAATGAGTCAAGAGGAGGATTGACAGCATGTTTTAAAAACCTCACCTCTTCCTGCCTGAGCCTTACCCGATCTCACATTTACACCCACAGCCTCCTCTCTCCTGTCTCTCTTTCTGATTCTCCTGAATTTTCACAGCGAGCAGCAGCAGCAGCAGCTGCAGCTGTGACATAAAACTCCCTTTCTCACGCTCCCCACAGCCTCACACCTCTCTGTCTCTCGGAGTCTCATGCGCTCCGGTTTTTCTTGTTTTGTTTTTTGTCTCCTCCCCCTCTCCGCTCCTGCCTGCATGTCGGGACATGCACAGAAAAAGAAAGAGAGAGAGAGGGAGGAAAGGAGAAAAGAGGAAGAGAGAGGGAGAGGGAGGAAGGACTCCTCATGCCGGGAGCGTTTCTGCAGCTGACGGTGGGGAGGGATTACCTGGGGTCAAGGTTCAGTCACGGGGCAGGACTGCACCTGAAGCGTTTTCAGGAACTCAGGAACGGCCTCTACCTTTACTTGAACCCCCCCCTGGATGACCGTGGCTCTCAGCTCCACACAAAGAGCTCAGGTTTTCCTCCTGACACTCTTTCTGACCTGACTTCACCTTTGTAAAATATTCATTAATGTGTTTAAATCTGTGCAAAATCACCTGAATATGAAAACTGTTTTGTTTTTGTCGACTTGAAATGAGCTGAAATCTTTATTCAGGACACAAACATCCTTCACTGTCATGTTTCTGCAGCAGCACAGAACAACAAACTGGCATCAGTTAGGAGACAGGTGTGCATGAAACAAAATTTGCATTCTTGTAATGTTTCACAGGAGCTTCTTGTCTTTGAAGTTGGTAAAGCCCTTCCCACAAGCCTTTGCTCCCCACTGTTGTGAAGAACTGATTCTGTTTGGATTCTTTTTAACTCGACTTTTCTTTGTTACAACGTGACGTCATTTTTCTGGCAGATACAGGGATTTCAATTTGATTCACGATTTTCTTTAAATCAAACTTTAGTGAAATTTTCACAATTTAAAGTCAATTTACGAACTTGACAGAAAATTACATCAAACCATTGAAACATCAAAAGCTTTTTCTCTAATGTGAGGACGAAAATAAAAACTGAAGGTAAGAATTGTTTCCAATTTTGAGATAAAAGGTCAATATTTTAATATGAAAAGTTGAAATTTTAAGAAATAAAGACAAAATTCTGGGACAAAAAGTCAATAAACTTCCAGAGTTTAAGAAATCAATTTAATATTATGTGGAAAAAGTCCAAACTTTCTCATTTAAGGTCAAAACTTTAAGATGACTAAAGTCTAAGTTTTGAAATAAAGGCAATGTTTGAGATAAAAAGTTGAAATTTTGATTAAAAAAAAGGCAAAACTCAAATACAAAATTAAATGCTAAAAGGCAAAAAAAAAAATTTTTAAGGAGATTTTTACATAAATAGTCGAATTTTGACTTTTCTCAAATCCCTAAAACCTATTCCTGTTATTTCTAAACCGACTTTCTAAATTGTAATTTTAGTTATAAAATACTGAAGAACAAAAAGAGTCTATCTTTGACTCTTGACTTTTAAAAATAATGTAGTGCAAAATATTCCTAATTGTGTCAAGTTAAATACAATAAAATACAAAACAATTCAAAACAAATTTCAACAATCTCAAGGAAAAAAGTATTTTCCTCAACAGTCTCACACTCAGAGACAGGTGTGTGTGAAACAGCTGATTTAACAGATCCTGGGTCAGTCAGGAGCAAAAAAATTTTTCAGACCGGAGGTTGCTGCTTGATAGTTACGTAGCGCTGCTGTTTGAAACATGACAACAATCAAACTTTGTGAGTTTGTAGCGTAGTTTAGTAGCCGGCTAGTGAATCCTGGTTGTGTCCTACCAGGTCTCATCTACCAACTCCAACCTCACCAAGCAGAGCAAACGTAACCTGGCTCTTCATTTTATTGATAGACTCTCAGGTTTGAACAGATCACTGCAGAATAACTGCTGCATGTGGACAGGAATCAACATTAACACAAACACATTAGTGACTGTTTTAGCCTTTATCTCATGCTCTATCTCTCTCCTGTTTATCTTTCTTCTTCTCTTCTGTCTCTTTTCTGTCAGACAGTCCAGCTCCTGTTTCCATCGTCGCTGCTAAATAAATCACACAGTCAGTCGACGTGATGTTGTCATGGAGACTTTAACATGCCATGAATCAAATGTGTCCTGCTTGACCCAACCACAAGCTGAGAAAAAACATGAAGAAATAACCTATTTTTGCACTGATAAACTCATTTATGATCAGGTATATATATAAAGATATGAGACTTTTTCGAGCTCACTTAAAAACTCCTCACAGTCCCTTTAAGAATCAACCTTTCAATCGAGACTTTTAGTGCTGGAAATCACCAATTTCTGTGTCCTGTCCCTTTAAATTTACAGTATAAATTCATATAAAGCCTTGACAGACACAAAGAAAAATTCAATTTACATTCTTGTGAGTCTACTTTACACATTTACTCACAGAAAGTGTTTTTAAAGGTGTCATATTGCTTCTACGATTTTAATATAAGTGCCAGAAGAATATTTTCACAGCCTGGTTTTACTGAGACGCTGAAAATGAAGCTAATACATGGAAATTCTTGATGTGTGGTCGTGCTTTGGCTCTGTTTTAAGGTTATTCATCCATTTAGTAGCAGCTATTCAAGGTTTTTATGGTTTATATTTACATAAATAATGTGAAATGCTACTACCAAAGCAGCATGACTCAAAAAAAGGTGTTTTTCCTTCATTAATAGGACATTTTAAAAGATCTATTCAGTCATTTCTGAGGCAAAATAATTCAGCGAGCTTTAGTTTTGTAAGAGCTTGAAATAAACGTTTGGAAACATTTTAAGCCTTTTACCTCAAACCCAGAAGGTGTTAACGCGTCTGTTTTTAGCAGGATTTCAAAAACACTGCCACTGTTGTTGTAAAATCTGGTAGAGATGTGACAAAAAAAGAAAAACAGCATGGACACCGAAATCCAAAGGCAACTAATTATATTCACCGAATTGAATTTTTCACATTTGGAACAAATAAGGAAAGCTGTTAGGACACGGATTTAAATAACAAAGCGGAAATTAACTGAGCTGAACTCTGCTCAACACTTTCCCCTCGGTTTTAAAAATCTATTTCGCACAAACGATTTTTCATTGTGATGGATTTTTAGACACTGAATGTGGAAACGGTGATTTGAATAACTGAGGGGAGGTGATGAAAGCAGCAGCATTCACAGCGTTCAGCTAACGGAGGATAAAGATGTCGGAAAGAGAGAAGTACGAGGCGTTTCGACCTCTTTTAAAAAAGAATGTCAAAGGCGTCTGTGACAAAGTGAACTCAGCGGTGGGAGAGCACATTGCTCCACATTTGAAGTCAGTGACTCATCGAACACCAGCCACATCTGTCAGATTATCTCTGCTCCAAAAAGGNCCTGTGGTATTTACAAGCCGGCGTGTAGCCTGTAGGGACGCAGACGCAGCAACCAGGAGTGGGAGCGGAGTATTTCCTGACACGCTGTTTACACAGAGGCCGAGTCGAGTCAAGCCAATTAAATTTAAGCAGCGAAGAAGAGGAGGCGAGCTCACAGACCTCCTGGATGTTTGAGCTCCTGAAAGAACAGTCATTATATCTCTGCTCTGTGATGGACAGAAGGAAGGAAGGAGGGAGGGAGTACTTACAGTAACTGATGTTATCCTGCTGCACACACACAGGTCTAAAGGTAAAGTCTCCTCACAGCCGCAGAGTCTGCAAAGGTCATAAAAACAGTTTATTTCATTTTACATCATGACTTCTCCAAATGGATTAAAACTTCCAGAAACAGATTTTATTGGCTGATATGAAAAGAGACGCCTCATATATCGTCTCTGTTGGTTTCAAGGTTTATAAGAGTTAAAAGTACTGAATAAATGCTGAAGGAAATATATGTGTTAAGTTGAACATTTGGGATAAAAAGTTGAAATTATGAGGAAAAAGTCAAAATTCTTAGATCATAATGTCAAAATTTCAAGAGGATAAAAGATAAAGAGTCACATTTTTCTGATAAAACACCAAAACGTTGAGAAAAACATTCAAAATTATGATATAAAAGACCAAAATTCAGATATTAAAGTCAAAATATCCAGACAAAACCAACTTATGAGGGGAAAAAAGACAAAATGTTGAGATAAAAACTCCAAAGTTTTTGAGAAAAAAACAACAAAGTCAAGATATAAAAATGCAAAGTTTTAACAATACAATCAACTTATGAGAAAAAATGTTGTTGTTGAGAATGAACGACAAAATGTTGAGGAAAAATTGACAAATGTAAGGTATAAAACTCCAAATTTTGAGAATTTAAGTCAAAATTTTAAGAAAAAACAGCCAAAATTTTCAAGTTAAGCTAAGATAAGATATAATTTATTTATCCCACAAGGGGAAATTCACACTCACAGCAGCAATGCAATGCTGCGGTAACAAGTTGCCACTGAGTGCAGCTTTGAAAAGTAGAAGTAAAAATGAATGAATAATAAATAAAAGAAAAGTCCATCAGAGACGACAGCTTGTCCGTTTTTCTCCTGTCAGCCTCCAACTCCTCAGGGACCAGGACTGAACTGGACTTTCACCAGTCGTGGTAATGACTTCACATGGATATACAGCAGATAAAGTGTTGTTTTCTCTGTGGTCGGACTGTTAACAAACTGTAAATCCAGTCAGGTGAGAGGAGAAGGTGACATGATTAAAGTCTCCTGAGATTATCATGAGTGCCTCGGGATGTTGAGTCTGTATCCTGGCAACAGATTCATGGATGAAATCACATAGAATTTCAGCTGTTGCTTTGGGTGGAATCATAGACTGTATAATGAGTGGACGTAACGACGTTCGGCTCAAACTGAAGCCTCCAGCAGATGCTCCGCCCCCTGGTGTCTGGCTGCAGTATAGGTCATAAGCCCCGCCCCCTGGTGTCTGGCTGCAGTATAGGTCATAAGCCCCGCCCCCTGGTGTCTGGCTGCAGTATAGGTCATAAGCCTCGCCTCCCCATGTATTCCAGATATGAGCCGGGAAAACTTTAAAAAATTACGATACCTCGTAGAAACGTTTCTCTCATCCTTACTCTAAGGTGGTATGATGATGTCATCTGGCTGCATGGTGTTCGGTTGTTTTTTTTCTGAGAAGTTAGTTTCTCATTAGTTATTGGACGTTAAAAAACGCGATATAAGTTTAGTTTTACGATAGTTGACAGCTGCCGTTCGTGAGTAGTTTTTATCGGGGATATAAGAAACTTCAGGAAAGAGCCAAAAGGAGACTAAACCTTCTGAAGAAGAAGAAATAAATATTTTTATTTCTCTTTTTTACTTGGCTCCACCGGAAATTCTCTACTGCGCAGATCAATCAAGTTAAGGAAACGACAAAAAATTCAAAGTTATTGACATAAAAAAGTCAATACTTAGTGGTAAAGTCGAAATTTTGATATACTACCAAAAATAGAGATAATCAAGTCAAGCTGGAGGTTGGAATTGGTAGATGAGCACTGGTAGGACATAACTAGGAATCACTAACAGTCATGTCTCAGAGCACCAAGCTGTGAGTAGCTTAGCTAAATGTAGCTGGCTACAAAACTACGCAACAAACTGAGTTCACAAAGTTTGCTTCCTTGACAACACAGAATAAAATAGAAATAGAAAAAGCTTTTAGTTATTTAAATGTTAATTAAAAGCAAACCAAGGTTACACTGAAACCTGACAAAGTCTTACGTTCTAATAATTTTCACCTTGTTTCAAACAATAGCTCTATGTATACGTTGATTAAAAAAAATAACCTTGTAATGTAATTTGGAGAAAAAAACATTTAAACAACATGAGCCTGATGGTTACATTTCAAAAATTGGCGTAAATTACAACTTCCTCAACATCCACCTTTCTTTCCTTTGTGTGATAAATGACAACATGAATCAGATTCAATATTAATTAATATGCTTAGATTAGCAGCGACAAAGCGATGGAAAAGGTAGAAAATGGAAACAGGTGACAGACAACACTGCCCTCATGTGTTTCGGAGGGGAACTGCAGAGAGACACCAAACCATTACTGTGTTCACTGACAATAAAACCAAATAAAACTTGTCTTATTTGTTTTTCGGGGTCATACACAGGCTTTTATATCAACCTGTTTCATTACAAAATAAAAACTACTCACAGGAGCTTTAAGTGATCAGTGAGTAAAATAAAAAATGATGCTTTCGTTGCAGATTCCATGTCATAAATGCGCTGATAATGACATTTTCTTTCCTTTGTATGATAAATGAAAACATGAATCAGCTTCAATATTAATTAATATGCTTAGATAAGTGGCGACAAAGCGACAGAAAAGGTAGAAAATGGAAACAGGTGACAGACAACACTGCCCTCATGTGTTTCGGAGGGGAACTGCAGAGAGACACCAAACCATAACTGTGTTCACTGACAATAAAACTTGTCTGTTTTGCTTTTCTGGGTTTTAATATCAGGCTGTTTCATTAACAAATAAAAACTACTCACAAGAGCTTTAAGTGATCTGTGAGTAAAATAAAAAAAATGATGCTTTTACTGCAGATTTCATGTCATAAATGCGCTGATAATGACACTTTCCAGCTTCTCTTTACCCGTCTCCACCTGTCTGCTCCTCTCTAATGAGGAAACGTGTTAATTATCAATGACCTCAGTTTCCAGCTGCTGTCGACGCCATTGTAAACAGGTTTTCTGCACAAACACTCCAAGTTTCCCACAGAGAGAAAAAGCTGCAGACAGAAATGACAGAAACAAACATTCCCCTCTTCTCAAAAAGCGCGTCTGAGTTTTTTAAAGGGAGCAGAGAAAATGATTTTACCTGACAGACTCTCTCTCTCCATCCTACACTCCTCCTCCTCTTCTCTTCTTCTCCTGCCGACAAAACACTTCACTTCCCCGCAGTCAGTCTGAGGAGAGCGGCTCCAACATCCTCCACCTTCATCATCATCATCATCATCATCATCAGCATCATCATCATCAGCATCATCATCATCATCAGCATCATCCTCTCACAGCGAGACTGAAGTTAGAATGTGGAGCAAAAATCCGGCACATTACAGAGTCTCTCTCTCTCTCTCTCTCTCTCTCTCTCCCTCTCTCTCCCTCTCTCTCTCCCTCTCTCTCTGAAAGGAAGTGGAGAAAATCTGTGTAACAAGAACATCCTCTGGAGGGCTGTTTCTCTCTGATATGTCAGACTGGACCCAGGATTTGTTGCTGAATTTTACTGCCGGAGACTCATGTCCAGAAAAAAAAAAGGGAAATAAAAATAAAAAAATAAAAACACAACATTTTAAAACTATTACAGCCCATTTCCAAGAGGAAAAAAATGAACAACTTAGCTTTGTGTAGTTTTTTTAAGCCCATTGCCTATGAAGCTAAAATTTTTGAGACAAAAAATTATAATTTTTAAAGGTGAAATGTCACAATAACAAGATCAAAAGTCATTTTTTTGTTAATATAGTCAAAGCAATGACATCAAAGTTATATATATATGATAAAATAGAATAACGTTTATGAGAAAAAGTCGACATTATGAGATCAAAACTCAAACTTATGGTGAAAAATAATACAATTTGAGATAATGAAATCACAATATGGGGATAAAAATTTACATTTTGAGTTTTTAAAAAAAACACAAAATAAGAATTAAAAAAAAAAAAGGTTTCAATTATAACGGGGAAAAAATAAACACATTTTATGTGAGATTTGAATATTGTTCAAAGAGTGATAAAGATTTAATTTATGAGCATTAATCTGTTAAAGCCAAACAAAAACTGTATCAGTTAAGATGCATGTTTCTTTTATATATATATATATATATATATATATATATCTGTCTCCTGTGTCTCCTTCCTTCTCCTCTTTTTCAGACTGTCTTTGTGATTTACTTTGTATTTCATAACTTAGGGTCATTTATCTCTGTCAAACTGGGAAAAAAAAAAAAGAATTGGGAAAAACGTCAGTTTTTTGAGGTATTAAACCCAAAATGTAAAGATGATAAAATCAAATCAATGGACAATTAATCAACATTATAAGAAAATTTGTTAAAAAAATCAGTCCAAATTTTTAGATTATAGTTGATATTTTCATATTAAGACAAAGCTTTTCGATAAAAGTCAACTTTAGGTAAAAATATTAAAAAGTCAAAATTTTCTGGAAAATCAAAAAATCCAAGATAAAATGTCAAAATTTTGAGATAATTTAGTGAAAATTATGAGATAAATTCATAATCATGAAAAATAATTCAAAATGACTGAATAAAATGTCAAAGTTTTGTGCTGTTCAAATCAAAATTTTCAGATAATTAGTTCGAGTTTATATATAATGAAAAACATAAAGTCAAAGATACTTGTGTTGACTTTTAGGCCTGATTAAGGTATGAAAATATGAATTGTCATGAGCAGGTAAATCCTCATTCTTTATCTCAGGGACGCCATCTAGTGGTCAGAACTTAAACCACAGAATAAACTCAGCCTGTTTTATAAATGTGAAAATACTTTTCCTCCTTTTTTTTTAAATTTTTTTTTTACCAAACTCTCCCTGTAGAATAAAGCTCTGAGTTCTTCCTGAAGTTTCATCATCTCTCACAGATTTATTCTGTCCAACAGTGATGTCGCCTCAGGCTTCAGGAGCTCGAACCATCTCGCAGTGAAACGAGAAAATGACCTTTTCACCCTGACGGACAATTCTTTACATTCTTACAAACCTTCAGAGACGAAGCAAAAACTGCACTCACAAAAACTACATTTCCCACCAGAGTCTCAGTTTGTAAAACTCTGTGATGTTGGAGGTCAAGAGTGAAGCTCATGAAATAAAAATGAGAAAAACTCTGTGGTTATGTGAGGTTTCTCTTCCATGTGTTAACTTAAATAACCTCAGTGGCGCCACCTGCTGGACGACTGTGGGAATTACATGCTTTTAAAAGTTCTCGCAACCTGTTTAAAATCCTGTTTCTATTTTATCTCTGCAGGATATTTGGAAAACCTTCACTTCATAATACATGATATGAATATTATTTAAAGAGATAATAAAAGTATAAGCATGAATCTGTTAGAGCCAGAAAAAAACTGAACCACAAACAACATGAGACTGAAATTTTCTGAAAGTCTAGCTCTTTCTTTATCCTCCTCCTCCTCCTTTTCTTTTTCAGACTGTCAGTGTCTGTCTGTGTGATTCACTTCTGTATTTCATAACTCTGGGTCATTTATCTCTGTCAAACTGAGACGCTCGTTCTCCATCATCTCTGCTGCACCTCGGGGGGTCGACGGGAAAATGCACAACACCATCAAGCAACACTCAGCCTTCAGTCACAGTAATGTGCTCCTCATGTTCTGCATTATAATGGAAAAGTTTTTTATGCTAATGGACAAAAAAGAAAGTGAGTGCAAAGTCAAGGACTGAAACTAAAAAGATAACATTCCCTCGGCTCCACAAACTGCACCACAGAGAAAAAAAGCAATTTACAGACTTTAAATACAGCATTGAGAATTAATTTAACTTTGCAAATGAGTCATATAGTTGTAACAGATACTCAGAAAAGTGTTTGGAATTGTGAGTAGGTATAAAAACTGGGATAATAAGAGTTAAAGTAATAGTAAGAGATAGTAACACGGAAAAAAAAACAACACCCACTGGGTTTGTTTTTCTTATTTGATTAATGTTGTCATCATCACCACGCAGAAATCAATCAGAACGGAAAAATTCAACCCCGAATTGCACAGTCACTGTTTGATCCAGGGTCAATCAGGCCTCGTAGTTTCTACGTTAATATTTAATGAATACTGAACTCAAGCGTTTTTTAATTTGATGTGAAAATAACATTTCACATTATTACATTGGTTGTTCCACCTGACATGGAAATTGTTCCAGTCACCAATGAAGTGAAAAAACCTTTTTTATCAGTATTTCAGAGAAATCTACAAACTTTTCCACTTGCTCACAAATGTCATTTGGGCTCCTCTGGCTGATGCAGTTTCCTGTTTCCTGTTTTATTCTCTTCACTTTAANTAGAGTTTAATTACTGTGGATACTTGTCAGGACGGTTGCACCACCTGACATTTTGGGGGTTTGAGGAACCAAAACACAAAAAAACATGTTATATTTTAATAGTTTAAAGATGTGTTCAAATAACACAGGTTTCATAGAATAAAGAAAAACATGTGATGAAATACTCAATTCATGATGGAAGGAAATATTGCACTCAGACACAAAAAAAGGGACGTCACCTCATTGACCCTAAGTT
Source organism: Thalassoma bifasciatum (assembly GCA_008086565.1). NCBI lineage: Eukaryota > Metazoa > Chordata > Actinopteri > Labriformes > Labridae > Thalassoma > Thalassoma bifasciatum. The sequence continues at coordinate 44,068 of RPOG01003358.1, forward strand.
TCAGACCCTTGAAAACTCGTCTGTTTCTACATATTTCTATTTATACACAGCAAATATTTACAAGAGATTAACTTCTAACTATAGTTTCGTGAGTTCCTGATACACTTTAATATGTAACATTTTCATTTCTGTCCTCATATCAAGTTTTTCCCAGAACATTCCAGACGCTCGCCCACAGACCTGGCTCAGCACCACGGACCTGATCCAAGTCTGGAGGTAACAAACTCGACTCGACCACTCAAAATAAATACAGAGTGCTGACCGTTGCACTGCGCGGTCCAGAAACCTGAGTTGTTTAATGTTTATCAGTTGAACATTGACAGAGAGAAGTGACTTTATAGAGTATATTGGCAAAAATGAGAAGTTTATTTTGTGATTTTATGAAACTATAGCATGAAAAATTAGATTAAGTTTCTGTTTCTGTATGTGATCCTGTCAACAAATCTGTGATTAACTTCAGTGTTTAACCAGGCAAACATCCACCCATGAGTAAAACGTCTGATCATCTGTTTGGATAACCTGAAAATCAAACTCCAACTGATAAAAACACAGTTTTCATTCAATGTTACATTTTTGTCAGGAAGTTATAATTAGGTTTTCAAAGTGATGAAAACAAACTCACACCTGATCACTTCTGTCTCTTTCTGCTTCTGTGACACTATTTGTGTTTGCAAAGAGTCTTAATCATGTTGCTATATGTTCATTACTGATATTGATCCATAACAGTGATTCCCAACCTGTGGGTTGTGGCCCCCTGGTGGGCCGCAAAGATATCGCAAGTATTGCAAATCATTTCCAAAAAGTATGATTTCTAGGTGTCTGTGTGTGTGGGGGTTTTAATCACATAAAGATAAAAACAATCAACAATGGTCTAAATGTGAAGAAAAATCAGGAATAACTTAAAGTAGTGTTTTTTTTTTCAAGGAGGTCGTGACATCGATAAACTTCTCTCTTCCTTTCTGCTGTTGATGGTGTGGCTGACAATTTCACCTTTTTTCAGGTTTTGGATTGGACAAATAGTTTATAAATGCCAGTCATATAAAGTTAGTATTATTTTTCTTCTTTGCCTCAGCAGGTTTGGTATTTAGAGAGTTAAACATGTTAAAATATTCACGTATAAATAAAAAAGTGCCCAAAAAGGCATCATATGGCCTCTGTAATATTCCCTAATATTCTTCTCACATCAGACTTTTTAAAAGGAACCCTGGCTACCAGAACATCATTTTCCTAAATGATCAGTGTTTTTACCAGCTACATAAGAACCATAATAAAATCTCTCAAAATATCTTAGTTTGTGTAAAATTTGAAAAAATATTTTCACCTGTAGGCCGCCATTGTTGTTTACGCCGCAGTAACGTCTGGGTAGTGACGTCATATGGTTGCACCGGGCTGGATCTCATACAGGATCATATAAGTCCTGGAGCGGACTTCAGTGGTTTCCAGAGGAAGTTTTGTGGGTTTGGCTAAATGCAGCAAATGCTTCTGGGGAGAAGTGGCCAGAACATAGCCGCGGCTCCATGGGAAGTTGTTTACGCCCACAAGCCATTTCCCACAACTTCCTTCTTCTCTTGTCTTTTGGGAAGCTGTGCAGACTAACATCAGTCTCCTTGTTTCCTTTGGACTGAAAAGTGCACCCAAAAGCAGCCACATGTGGCATCATTATGTTTTTTTCCCTCCTCAAACCTCGTGACTTACGGCGACTAGTAGTGAGGAAACGGCCAAATCCAGATGCTCGGCACCAAGCAACCAATCTACGTCATCAACCCAGAATGCATTGCTGCAGTAAAACAATGGCTGCGCCGAAGGATAGAAACTGTGTTTTAAACTGTATTTTTTTTTTTTAAAAGAAAAGCCAATTCATTATGTCTTTTAACAACAAATTCTAGTTTGAGACAAACATTTAAGCAGATTCATGCCTATTCGTCCTTACAGTCGGGGTTCCTTTAATAACCTGCTTCTGCACAGAGGCTTATCATTGAAGGTTCCCTCCATGACCAAATAATATTGCATGATATTCATTAAATCCGCGAACATGCTGCACCTGCTCAGACACACAGTATCTCACAGAGTTTGTCCACCTCCTGTGTTTTGCCTTTTTTGCAGCCTTGAATAATCTTTTCCCAGAGACATGAATCTATGAAAAGTAAAGTTTAGAGACATTTCTAGAACAAGCACAATGCATTTAGTGAAGGTGGTCCACTTTAGAAAGAGAAAAAGGGTGATTTCTGTAGGAAAACTTAATTAAAGGAATCAAATATATCCCGATACACTACATAACTTGCAATACGAATATTGCACATGGGCAATATCTTGCAATCACAATACTGATGTGAAATACTGTGCAGCCCTACTTTAAAGCTGCAGGGAGGAATTTTAATTATTTTTCCGTCTTTCCTGTTTCAGAAATGAAACAATGTGATATGAGCATTGAACTTCATGCAAAAATGATAAATGATGATTGTTTGATCTAGCACTGTCACACATGAGCCGCTGCACATAACTAAAATATATCCTTAAATGTTGCATTTTTCACTGATAATCAAAAACATCTTTTGAGATTTCCAGAGCTAAACAGGAGACAGATTCTCCGTCTGCAGGCGAAAACTCCCCGACATGCACGAGCATGCACAGGTTACGAAACAGCTCGTAATTTATGGAAGATCAATATCAACAAAACTGTGAATGCAGAGAAGATCAACCTGTTCTCAGAGCTCAGGGCGACAGCTGCCGTGTGAAGAGCGAGCAGAGACGGTGTTACAGCTGCAAGCTGTCAAATATCTGGACTGAAGAGCCACAAAGATGTGACTTAGAGGTTGTTTAGGTCTTTAGGTTTCAATACACAGACTGGATGTAGCCACTTCTTTTTTTAGATGCACCACAAACACAGCTGGGTGCAGGTATAAACAGCTGAGTAAATGTTATTGTCCTCAACTGGCACTGACACTCAAAAAGATATATAAAGAGATTAAAAAAGCTCACCTTGACCTGACAGTGCAGCACAGAGGTCAGAGAGGTCATGTTTTTGTAAAAGAGGTAAATATATAAGTCAAAGCTGCTTATATTTAATCATCCCGAATGCAAAATGAGTTTTTGCTGAGTCATCCTTTTGTTTCTCCATGCTTATGTCTTTGCATTGTGCAGAATTATAGAACATAAACTGTGCAACTATGATCACACAGCATTCAAACTTAAGCATTAAAGAGGCCATTTGTTGTGGATTGAACTGCAAGAAACTCAAAATTAAAAATAATGGATGGATTTTGTATCAAGTCAGGACGAAGATCAGCACACCAGTCAAAATATCTAGAGCAGTTAAAATGCAAAAATTATCAATTTCTTTCCAAATAAACTGAATACAAGGCTCAACACTTGGGCAGAAAAAGGCCATGTGATTATCATTTAGCCTAATTTTACTGTAAATCTTAACTAAATCAATATATTTAATCTCCTTTTGAGCAGTTGATAATTAGTTTTTTACTTTTTATAGTATTACCAAAATGTTAAGTTTCAAATTTCTTGATACAGTTGTGCTCATAAGTTTACATTCCCCCTCAGAATTTATGATTTCTTGCCCTTTTTTCAGAGATTATGAATGATAACACAACAACTTTACTCTTTCTAGATCATAATGACAACAGAAACTTCCCAATCAAAAGTTTCCATCCCCCACTTCTTAATAGCGTGTATTTCCCCCTTTAACATCAATGACAGCTTGAAGTCTTTTGTGCTGGTTGTGGATGAGGGTCTTTATTTTCTCAGATGGTAAAACTGACCATTCTTCTTGGCAAAAAGCCTCCAGTTCCTGTAAATTCTTGCTCTGTTCTTGCATGAACTGCAGGTTTGAGATCTTGATATCGAGGTCAGGAGACTGAGATGGCCACTCCAGAACCTATTGGGTCACCAGAAGAAAGACATTTCTGCACAAATGCCACAAAGTTTCCCGCTCACTAAACGCCAAACAGCACAGAGACAAGCCTCAAAACTTCTGGAACAAAGTCATTTGGAGTGATGAGAGCAAAAGTGAACTTTTTGTCCACAACCATAAACATTGTTCCATTTGGAGAGGAGTCAACAAGGCCTATGATGAAAGGTCCACCATTCCTACTGTGAAACACGGAGGTGGATCACTGATGTTTTGGGGATGTGTGAGCTACAAGGGCTCAGGAAACTTGGTCCAAACTGATGAATGAAGGATGAATGCAGCATGTTATCAGAAAATACTGGAGGAAAATTTACACTCATCAGCCCAGAAGCTGCACATGAGACGTACTTGGACGTTCACACATGACAATGATCCAAAACACAAGGCCAAGTGGACCTGCCATTGGCTACAGCAGAATAAAGTGAAGGTTCTGGAGTGGCCATCTCAGTCTCCTGANTTTTTTTCGTCTTTACAGCCCAAATCAGAATTTTTACAACCACATGAACCTTGAGCTGTAGCGCTGTTCTGCTTGTAACTGTTCACCTGTCAGCACCTGGAGTTTTTATTATAAACATGCTTTCAGCTCAGGATCATGAACAGTTCACTCTTAAAATCGACCAATTCTGAAATAAGTAGCTCAGAAACTACAGTTGTGCTTAAAAGTTTACATACTCTGGCAGAACTTGTGATTTATTGGCCATTTTTTAGAGATTATGAATAACTCAAAAACTTTCTTTTCACTCTTTTTTACTCATTTTAAATAAATCATAATGTTCTTCAATGTTCCAACAAGGCCAAGTGGACCTGCCATTGGCTACAGCAGAATAAAGGGAAGGTTCTGGAGTGGCCATCTCAGTCTCCTGACCTCAATATCATTGAGCCACTTTGGGGAGATCTCAAACCTGCAGTTCATGCAAGACAGAGCAAGAATTTACAGGAACTGGAGGCTTTTTGCCAAGAAGAATGGTCAGTTTTACCATCTGAGAAAATAAAGACCCTCATCCACAACGAGCACAAAAGACTTCAAGCTGTCGTTGATGTTAAAGGGGGAAATACACGCTATTAAGAACTGGGGGAGGGAAACTTTTCATCAGGAAGTTTCTGTTGTCACTATGATTTAAAAAGAGTAAAAAAAGTTGTTTGTTAATAAATTTCTTCACCCAAACACTAGCCATGAGTGAAAGAAAAGTTTTATTCTCTGAAAAAAGGCCAAGAAATCATAAATCCTGCCGGGCTGTTTGGTTGGATGTTGTCTCCATCTTTGTTGTGAATGTAAACCTAAGATTTTATTCCACTCACCTCCCTTACACTCCCCGTACCTGCAGCTTTCTTCTCCGTATAAACACAGCACTTTGTCCTGAGTTCGCCCTCACCGTTTCTCTTCCCTGCGTCTGACCTTTTTCCAACATTTACAGGCAGCAAGTTTGTGAAGACGCCCAAATAACACAGCTCCTGCTTTATAAACTGCATGTCAACGAGGTTTGAAAACGATGAAGTGTTTCACAGTGACACTTCAGATTCTCAGGACACTCACAAACTGAGAGAAAAATAACCTTCAGCAATAACTTGGAAGCCAAAAAATATATTCAGGCAGCCAAAAGTCAAGACTCTTAGGATGAAACTCAACAACAGTCCAAGTGGTGAAAAGTGGGAAAAACTACAAGAAGTAGCAATAAAAGTTAGTTTAAGGTGGCAAAAATGGTCAAAAAGCAGCAAAAATAGGTGAAAGTTGGGAGAAAACTTGGAAAATAGTAAGTAAGAAACTTTTCAGAGACCTGTCATTTCTGCTTAAAATCTCCTCTTTTATTGATCTCATGTAAAACTATAATTTTCTTAGACACTCAATTGTGTTATCATTCAGATTCTCTTTGAAAAATGGCCAAGAAATTGTGAGTTCTGCAAGAGTAAGTAAACTCATGAGCACAGCTGTATACCTGAACATTGTCCCCTCCTCCCCCTCCTCCCCCTCCTCCCCCTCCTCCGGCACCCTATGTACCTACTGTGGCCCACATAAACTGGACTCTGATATAAAAGCTGGTGCAGCAGCTGCCAGAGCACCACCGCTCAGAGAACTCGCCGTCATGAAGCTGCTCGCTCACTTCCTGTGTCTGTCCCTGACGCTCGCTCTGACACGAGCTGATGAGTGAGTATCTGCACACTGACCATCAAAGATAAAGTTTTTAAAACGGATAATCATGTCTTTATTCTTTATTTTCTTGCACCAGGTTGGACATACCAGGTGAGTTTAAGAAAATGAATTCGCATCAATGTGAGAGTGCTTGTTTGACTTTTCTCATGTTAAACTTTTATTCTGACTCTGCAGATGACCTTCACCCGGAAATTCCTAAGTTCTGTGTCAGTCATGTTTCTGGTCCTGACCGCTGTCAGGGTTTGGAGATGGATGCTGTCACAGTGAATGAAGATGGAGTTCCATATTTCTTTAAAGGTTAGTCCCAAAATAATCACTCAATCCTCTAGATCATTGATTCCCAACCTGTGGTCCGTGGCCCCCTGGTGGGCCGCGAAGGTACAGCAAGTGGGCAGCGAAATCATTTCCAAACAAGTATTTTATTGGAGTGTAATTATATAAAGATACAAGGTACAAATAGAAAAATTAAGATACAAATACAAATAATAACATTCAAAATGTTTAACTCTGTTAAGTTTTAAAGGAAATTAAAACAGTTCTGATTTTAATATATGAAAAAAGTCCCCTGTGGGTCAGTTGTTATATTTTGGGTTTTACTGCATTATTTTTGAAACTTAGTTGCATTATTGACCAGTCATTACATTTTTGGTTGTTGTTGCATTTTGGGTCATGTTACATACTGGGCTCTAACATGTTTCCCTAAAGGTTTTTTTTTCTACAGTTGTGCATTAAAGTTTACATCCCCTGCTGCAGAATTTTCTGATTTTCTCAGAAAATATGAACGATAACACAAAAACCTTTCTGTCACTCATGGTTCGAGGTTGGGTGAAGACATTTATTAACAAACAACTGTGTTTACTCTTTTTAAATCATAATGAGTACAGAAACTTCAAAAATGACCCTGTTCATTTTTTTATACACACACTGATTACAAGTAAACAGATCACAGGTGAGGATGGTTACCTTTAGTAGACATTCAAACACATTTGTGTTCACTTTTGTGCATTTATCAGGACAAAAACACCAGAGATGAGTAAAATTCTTAACAGGGTTATTTTTGAAGCTTCTGTTGTCATTATGATTGAAAAAGAGTAAACTATTTTTTAAACTTTTTCAATGAATGTCTTCACCCAACCACTAATCATGAGTGAAAAAAACTTTTGGGCACAACTATATGTGACTATTTGAACAGTTTTGATTATCTGAGTTTTAATGTAATCCATTATTCCTGTAAATTTGTATCTTTTTATTATTACCCCCCACTAAAATCATGCTGTTTTGGAAATCATTTGGCGGCCCTCTTGTAAGACCTTCACGGCCCACCAAGGGGCCGCGGACCACAGGTTGGGAACCAGTGCTCTAAATCCTACATTTCTGGTTTCCTCTCCAGACGAATATCTCTTTAAGAGTTTCCACGGCCTGGCAGAGCTCATGAACCAGACTTTCTCTGAAGAACATCTGCCCCACCTCGACGCCGCCGTCCGCGTGCACCACGAAGAAAACCCCCTGGCACACGACCGCATTCTCTTCTTCTCGGTACGACTTCAATCCGATCCGCTCGTCTGATGTGACTTCTCCTCAGATAATCCTGATCTCATTCTTTCTCTGATTCAGGGAGAGCAAGTGTACAGTTTTTTCCAACACAAACCGGAGGACGGTTACCCCAAGCAGATCAACTTAGTTTTCCCAGGGATCCCCAACCACGTGGACGCTGCGGTGGAGTGTCCCAAAGGAGACTGTGATGAAGACTCCATCATCTTCTTCAAAGGTTGGTGCATGTTTACACTGCAAAAAAATATGTAGTAACGTCCTCTTTTTCCCGACATGTTCCTACAGTGTATCATAAAAGTGAGTACACCCCTCACATTCCTGCAGATATTAAAGTTTATCTTTTAATGGGACAACACTGCAAATAATCTTGCACTTGCCAAGATTTAAAATCTTACTTTAAGACATGCTTAATAGACTATCGTGTTTTAATGGTTTTTTTTTTGCTTATTTTCAGCAATTAAAACTATGTTAGATCTCAAAAAAAGCATTTCAATTTTGTCTTTATTAGTCTGAGAATCCTAAAACGAGTGGATAACTGTTAAAACAAGTTACTTTGGTTTTCTCACATGTAATTTCATAACATTAAAACTTGTTTCGAGATTTAACTCGACCTCAAGTTGCTTGATTTAAGAATAACACAAAAAAATCATCTTTTTAAGACACAATCAAGAATTTTACAAACCCATGCTCGAAAATCAAGAATTATCTTAATCATACTTCTCTAATTCTAAGTGGTTTTGACTTAAAAAAAGTGATATTTTTCATTCCATTTGCTAAAATTAAGAATATAAGAAGCATGAAAGTAGATTTTATTGCTCATATTCAGGATATTTCACTTAAAATTCTTCCTCAGGAAGTTTGTTTTCAAGCATTTTAATGTAAAATTGAGCATTTTCTTCTTGTTTTAAGATCTGAGAATACTTATCAAGGCCATCGTGTTTTTAGATTTATCGTCTGATTTCAAGATTTCTAGTCAAGTGAAATCATCTTGCTGCATGGAGAGATAATTTCACTAGTTTTAAGATATTTTTCCATCAAATTTAGTAACTTTATCTTATATTCAGACGCACTTTTTTGCAGTGAACACTGACAAAATGACACTTTGACAGAATGAAAAGTATTCTGTGTGCAGCTTATAGCCATTAATCATCTTCTTCAAAGGTTGGTGCACATTTACACTGCAAATGATTTAACACTTCATTTAAAGAGTTATGCATAAAACCAGGGGTGGAAGTAATAAATTGCAAATACTCATGTTACTGTAATTAAGTAGAGTTTTTGGCAAAATGACAAAAATGCAACAATGTCTAAGAGTTCATCACACTCCAGTGTTGTTATCTTGTATTCAGGCTTCTCTTTTTGCAGCTCCTGCTCGGTGTCAGAGGTAACGTCTGTCTTTCTTTCTTTCTTTCTTTCTTTCTTTCTTTCTTTCTTTCCTCTGTAGATGACGATATCTTCCATTTCCACATGAAAACCAAAAGTGTGGTGGAGAAACAATTCGACTCGATGCCAAACTGCTCGTCTGCTTTCCGCTACATGGAGCAGTATTACTGTTTCCACGGACACATGTTCTCCAAGTTCGACCCAAAGACCGGTTCTGTGGACGGGAAATATCCTAAAGAGGCTCGAGACTATTTCATGAGATGCTCCAATTATAGTGAGTGCAAAAGTTTTTTTATGTATTTATGCAGAAACCTACGACGGCGTATTAGGGTCAGATAAAGAATAATTGTTTTGTTTTGCTTCATATTTTACTACGAGATTAATGTCAAAATTAATTGTTATACTACAAGACTAAGGTCCAAATTATTCATTTTACTACAAGACTAGGGTCCAATTAATTATTTTACTTTGAGAAAAAAGTCAAAACTGATAATTTTACTATAAGAATAAAGTCAAAGTTAAATATTTTACTATAAGAACAAAGTCAAAATTAATTATTTAACTATAAAAATATTGTCAAAACTTAATTATAATTGTTATTATTAAAAATAGTTAATTACTAAAAGGAAAAAGTTGAAATTTATTATTTCACTACAAGAAAAAAGTTCAACATTTATTATTGTTTTTCAAGAAAAGTTGAAATTAATTATTTTACTTTGAGATTAAAGTCAAAATTGATCATTTTGCTATGAGAATAAAGTCAAAATTAAATATTTAACTATAAAAATAATGTCAAAATAAATTATAATAATAATTATTTAAAATAATTTATCACTACTAAAATAAAGTTGAAATTTATTATTTTACTACAAGAAAAAAGTTCAAAATTTATTATTGTTTTACAAGAAAAGTTGAAATTAATTATTTTACCACAAGAATAAAGTCATTTAATTATTGTACAACAAGATTAAAGTCAAAATAATAAATTTTACTTCGAGAACAGTCAAAATTAATTATTCTTCTGTGAGTTTGAAGTCGAAATTAATTATTTAACTTTGAGATAAAAGTCAAAATTGATTGTTATACTACAAGACTAACGTCCAAATTATTTCATTTACTTTGAGAATAAAGTCAAATTTACTTATCTATAAGAATGAAGTATAAATTAATTATTTAACTATAAAAATAAAGTCAAAATTAATAATTATAATTATTTTTTAAAATAATTAATACTACTAGAATAAAGTTGAAATTCATTATTTTACTACAAGGAAAAAGTTCAAAATGTTTTATTCTTTTACAAGAATAAAGTCGAAAATTAATTGTTTTACTATGAGAACAAAGATGAAATTTATTATTTTACTACAAGATTTAAGTTTAAAATTAAATATTGTTCTACAAGGATAAAGTCAAAATTTATTATTTTACCATGAGAATAAAGTTTAAATTAATTATTTTACTATGGGATTTAGTCAGTGTTGTAATATTTATGATAATCTGACGCTGATGTGCTAAAAGTTGAAGTATCTCCTTGTTTGAAAAGACTGTCCTCGATTATGTTTCAACTTTAATCTGAGAAAAATAATCAATATTGACTTTAATCTCGTAGTAAAATATGAAGTTTAAAAACAATATATTGTTGTGGCCCTAATCCTCCATCGTCGTAATCAGTCAAGAAATAATGATAATTTTTTTTGTTTAGTGAAAAAACAAAGATTAAAATTTAACTGCTTGTTGTTCAGGTACCGACAGCAACCACGTGGAAAGAGAGCAGTGCAGCCGCGTTCACCTGGACGCCATCACGTCTGACGGCGCTGGAAACATGTACGCCTTCAGAGGTGAGAGCTGAGCGTTAAATCTTTACGGGTCAATGACGTGACGTCCCCTTTTTTGTGTCCGAGTGCAATATTTCCTTCCATCATGAATTGAGTATTTCATCACATGTATTTCTTTATTCTATGAAACCTGTGTTATTTGAACACATCTTTAAACTATTAAAATATAACATGTTTTTTTGTGTTTTGGTTCCTCAAACCCCCAAAATGTCAGATGGTGCAACCGTCCTGACAAGTATCCACAGTAATTAAACTCTAAAAATTGAATGTCAGTTATTGTAAATGGAAATTAAAAATACAGTGGCATTATTTTATGCTTGAACCTTTTTAAATAAAACATTCTTTGCAAATAAAAAGAATTTTAAAGCTGTTGAGAAAT